>CCAG010003100.1:0-21489 GCA_001077435.1 Glossina morsitans morsitans
AGAGAGAGAGAGAGAGAGAGAGAGAGAGAGGAGAGAGAGTACTTAAAATATTATAAATTCCATTTGAATTATCACCATAACCTAAACATACGATCACATATCAAGCCAGCACGACATTACGTTTTGTGTTTTCTTTTTCGGTTGTTATTATTTGTCTAAATTTTTCCATTTAGTTGACAAGACTGCGGTCGAAAGTAGCACTATTGATTAACACTGTTTTCATGAAACATGAATCCTAGTTACGGACACAATAGAGCAAGTAATAGTGGCCATATACCTTAGAAGAAGGCAAGAGCTTGTACTCGATTTAAAAAGGAAAGTACTCCAATATGTTAATATGCCCTCGCCATTGACTGTTGGATACGATAGCGAAGCCGAAGTATTGCACATGCAGACTGCAAAAGATTCCGACAAACGCGGAAATTGTCCTTTAGGTCATAAGAAACGGAAATAATGGGTTAAGCAGACCTCGGGTCGAAAAGTCAAATAAACAATATCATCATTAAGGAAGCGGTTGTTACGCTGGTTGACAATTTAATACCGGTATGAGTATCAAATCCTACCAATGTTGAAGCAAAGGTCCACAAAGAAGAGAGTATAGCACTGTCACAAAAAAATGAATTTGTCATAGATAGTGAAGAGGAAGTGCGAAGGCCAGGTTCAGTTTGCCAATCTATTGAAAGCATGAGCAAGAAAAGACGTATGCCACAGAGTTCCTGCAAGAAATTTGATCCAATCTTTGCAGATCCTGGAAATTCGCGTAGCCTCGTTGCAAAATGCAAAGCATACCGTTAACCCTGCAGGCGCTAAACCATTGAAGACTGTCAGGCAGCCTAGAAGATTGTCATTAGCGAAAAGAGGAGAAGAGCTTAACAATTACTAAAAATATGCTTTGAACTGACTTTATTGAAGTTCTTTTCTCTCAGAAAGCTATTGTACGTACTTCGTTTTTATTTGATTCTTGTAATTGCATATAAAAAGAACAGCAATGAACTTTTACTAAGAAGTAGTACTTTGCAAATGAAACTCAGTTTCTGTGGTCTTCGAAAATGAACAAGCTGCGCATGTTTTGTACGTACATTCGAAGCAAGTACAGTTATTAGGTGCTTGCGTATATTTTGATCAGCGACATCTATTGTCGACAATGATAAAGTGATGCGAATAAAATAACCGACGTCTACCGACGTCAATTGAACAAATTGAACGAGGTATTATTGCAAAAAAGATCAGCAAGCGCGGCTAACAAACGCAAAATCGTGCAAGAATTGTCACGGCTCGAATGGGAAGTGCTAGGGCATTGAGCTTTCTCACCAGACGTAGTGCTTTCTGATTACCGCTTGTCCAGATCGATGCAGCATGGCTTGGCTGGCACGCACAATCGAAATGCTGACGAATTGTGAAAATGGGTCGATGATTGGATTTCTGCCAACCGATATCGTTCTTTCGACACGGTATCGCCATGTTGTCAGAAAGATGGGAAAAAGTTACAGAAAATGAAAAATTTTAGATTAATAATGTATATGTATTGCGCCAATTTTTGTCAAAGTTTCTCAAGTGAAAAAATGATCACAACACATGCAAGCACTTAATTATTTAACGCATGTCATTAACGTGTTTGCAAAATTATTGTTTAAGTTTTCTGACTCGTAAGCTTATGTCAGTATAAAGAGTTCAATTTTAATTATCTTATGAGAGTTTACTTAATAAATGCTATACACATGTATGTCAGAATGATGTTTCCGGTCAAGTTTTTTACAATTACATCATTTTTAAATCAAAAGTTGATTGGTTGAATATTCTTGTTAGATATTAAATGTTTTGTCTATGATCTAATCCTTATCTTTAGAGAATGAATTGAGAAAGAAGTAAAATAGTTATAGTCGGCCGCCGCTCACCATTAAATGCCCTACATCACTTAATATAACTATTGAGGAGACTTTTATCATTTTAAAATGTACCTTGTCGTAGGTGAAAGAAAATAATATAACTATGCATATGACGATTTTTCAAAATAAGGGGTTACAGGGGAAGTGGTGGAAAAATTGGTTCGATCCGAACCATTTTCAATAATGTTCATCAAAATGTCTTACACATTGCGACCTGTAGGTTAACCCCAAGAAAACAGACAGCCGGACAGACAGATAAACTTAGATCGATCTGTATAATAAAAGTTGTGTGTTCTCTAAGTTCTACTTTCCACTTCTCGCCCAAGAACATATTGCCCCATTTATGTGCCACTCGATGGTTTAATATTGCAAACGTTGAGCCAGAAAGCTTAACGATATTTAAAACTTGGTGTATTACCTTTAAAGTCAATCGAATGAAACAAACTCAAGAGAACCCAAATTTGCATACAGTTTTCGAACTCACTTCGTGTTTAGCTGGCATATTTTCCAAAGTCATCCGAAAATTCAAGTTGTAATGCACCGATTGTGTCTTTCGGCACAGGGAGCTTATCAGTGGGTCAAAAGTAGATAAAGAATTCGTCTTCACGGCGGTAAGTATCGAAGAGTCGTCGAAAAGCAAATAGAGATCGCTTGCTACATATTAACTAAACAATTTGATTTCAAAATTAATTGATAAACAAGAGTTATTATTAATTTTGACTATAATCCCTTCGAACTTTATTGTAAGCGAAAAAAAAAAAAAACAGAAGCAAAACTTACTCAACTTGCTGCACTCTCAACAGCACAATACAATGAAGTTCGGTAGTACCGTGAAGAGCTGACAGCAAAACAGTAATGCACACATTTTAACATGTGTAGTTAAAGTATTTAAAGCAAGTACGTGAGTGTGGCAAGAAAACAACAAGTGCAGGTAATGATAATAATGAAGATAATGATCGCGATGATGATGACGATGATAATGATAATGACGACGGTCTGAAGACGGTAATGGTGACTTCTTTTACTACAAGCGAAGAAATCTTTGAGGCGTAACATGTTAACTTTTGAAGTTATTTTCAGTTCAAATTTGTCTGTGTTCAGTTAAAGACGTACTCATAGCTATAGCAAAACAAAAAATGTGAAAATAATATATGAAAACCCAAAATATATTCATAAAAATTAAAATAAAACATTTTTCAAATAAAAATCGAAAATCATAATTTGAAAAACGAATTCAAATTAGTTTAAAAGGTTTGCAAGGTTTCTTCCTTCTACAATAAATAATTCGCTTCATTTGGAGGATTATCCAAGCGTGGCAATTACGAGATAACAATTTTATGCAAAACATACTTCAATAGTGAAGATCACAGGCAGAATCAACCCGAGCATTGTTCGAGTTATAACAAAAAAGAAAAAGGGGAAAAGCATTAAAAACTCTCGATTATGCTTAAGGCCACGAAGCTTTTAAAGAAATCCTCACAAAGTTTCTATAAATCGAAATTAGAAATGAAATCGAATGAGAAGAACGAGCCAGAAAATGAACGTGAATTAGTTGCAGCAACAACTGCGGAGATAAATAATTCCGAACCTTTAAAAAAATTCAGTTTAAAAGGAAATCAATTAAGCGGCAGTATATTAATTGGAAATTATACTGTAAGTACAAAAGTATGTAACGCAATGAATGAATGTATGAAACCGCTATTTGTGTCACTTCTAATCTTCCGTTCTACAAATCGTATCAAGAGTTTCTCTTCGCTATAAATTATGTAATTGCATTGTGCGCAAGCGTAAATGTTTGTTACTCACTGCAAAAAAAAAGAAAAAAGCTGTTATTTATAATTGGAGTATACACATGCTATCTAATAAGAACGTAAGAAGAGGGTTTTGTTATTCTCCAACTAACTCATACAACAACATGGTAAACAAAAGATTTTCATGTTTTCTTCTTTTTCACGTTTCACGTTTCATAATAATTTTAAAAATTTATGCACAGCACAGCAGTAGTAGTAGTGGTAGGTAGTAGCAGTTTCTAAAGCAAGGGATACATACCTCCAATACATATATATAAATAAAAGTTTATGTTAGCTTGAGTCAAAACAAACAAATTCCAATACAATAATAAAAACAAAGCATTTTGTTTAGCGAGAGTGTCTTAGTTGACCGGTCAGGATGATAATTTTAAATTTTATTGTGATTATTAATTGTTAGTTTGGTTGATTCAATTCTTGCCTATGTGTTGGTTGAAAGAGTAGAGGAAAGACAGGTATATGAAGGTCTCACTAAGTAAGCGAACTCGGTTAAATCTTCCAAAAATATATGCATGAAAAGGTCTCTGTAACGCAGATATTTTTGTGCTTTCTCGATACATTTCGTATTGATGCGTCCGTCATGTCTGTTAAATAAAACGACTTAATATTTTCAATATATTTGTGAACTTATTTATTATGTTTGTGTCGTCACATGTGACGATTTCAATGTAAAGAGAAAGCCTAAAAGCGATTACACTCACGTCGGACTCCACTTTTATATAGTTAACCCGTATTTGTTTTTATATGCACATATACACGAGCACTGCCTTTATCAAGTTTGTCAAACGTTTCTAACGCATACAAGTACTCAATGAAATTCCAAAAAGTGTACATGAAACTTGCTCTTTCTTTTTCTCGAAACTCTTCTTACAAGGACAGCATTAATCTTAAAACTTCTTTAGTTCTTATCATGTATGTGTGACATAAGTCACAACACCAAGCAAAATCTGTCTAAGAGCTCGCGCGCACAATTAGTAACAATTCAGCAATTTTCAGAAATTGTATAAGAATTTTGCACATCATTGAGGGGTTGGGGCATGAAATTCGGAAAAAGGCGACTGACCAAAAGGTTAACTTCAAAATTTCAAATGACCACGACAATCGCTTCCTATCGTAAGGCAAAAAACTCTTCACTCTCTCTCCCTCTCCGAAACAGGTGCGTCCATTATTCACTGGCGTTTCAGCTGGCTCTAAGTCAGGGATGGGAAACTTTTTTTCATTAACTGCCCAATCTTAATTTTCATATCGCGGCTGAGATCAGAGCAAGGTGTAGCTATTATTAAGAATGCGGTATTCTGCATCAATCTTTCCTCTTTTTATTGCTTAATGGGTTAAAAAAAAACACTTGAACACATTTCACATTTGACAGCTCCAGAGCTGAGCTGGTGGTGAAAGTAGGTACAACCCATTTGCAGCGTTGTTATTTGCGAGCAAATGAACATTTGAATCTGAAACTTTGAACGTAACCAGGCGCATACGACGACATCAGGGGCCAGATGTAACCATGGGCGGGTGCCCATGCGTGCCATAAGTGCTGGTTCGATAGCTATTTAAATTACGATTTTCTCTATATTTTAAACCTGCTTGTAAGGGAAGTGGATCATTTATTTTCTTGAATCTGTACAAATATCTTTTTCCGGACCCCGCTTATATATCTTTGGACGTGATTGTGGTCGAATTACACCCACTTTTAAATTATAATTTTCAGCGTTTTAACATACTTCGAACTTAAATAAGGAACGCCGAAAAGATTTTAATTTTTGGAGTCCTGTTTACGTTAGAGGTTATATTTCCCTACAGGGAAATAATCGATTATGCAAACGTGCCGTAAAATCTGATTTGGAGGCGCATATTATGAGGGAGAAGTATCTACTATGATCAGTTGGACTTAACTTTAGAAATGCACACATTTGAATGCGTAGTACCTGGAGAGTACATGATTCCCTTAGAATGTACGGTCTTTAGTTGTCATACTTAGAAAGAACTTTGTGGGTCGAAATTTAGTAAAGGAAGAAGAAAGATTTGTAATAAAGAAGAGATGCCAGTTAAAGTTTCCAATTTTTATTTTAGTTTTAGAGTTCCCCATATAAAGAGCACAACTGTGTTGGTCTTCATATCCGACACTAACTGTGGTGCAAGGTGTATACAATATCCAGAAAGGCTTGTCCTATCTTCTATTATTCTTCAGAGATTGATTCTGAATTGAATTAAGTTTGTTTGTCCATCTGCCCTCTTTGTTTTCTTGTGTTCAACTTACAAGTTGAAAATTTTGATATGTCTTGAGGAAAGCCATTAAAATTGGTTCAGATCGGACCACTTTTACGACCACTTTTGCCATATAGCACCTTATTTTGAAAAGTTGTTATATGATTGACTGTAGTGAATTCAGGAGGAATTTTTGATTTTTAGAACATGACGGAGAAACACCTAACTACAAAACCGTAGTTGGTTGCTTAGAACAAGCCGAGATAGTTGAGTGCTGAGCGTAGCTTGATAAAAGTGAGGAACATAAAGTATAGGCTTTTCTGGTCAAGCCTTTACAAGACAAACAATGATTTCTGTTATCCACCATACTCAGGAATATTTGATGTGATCGCTTTAAATGAACATGCACTTGGCAGTGGCTTGTGAAATCCAAAAAAACTTCTAATGTGCCGCTGGGTACAATAGTTTACGTATATATTTTCAAGCGTAGAACGCTTAGGTTTATTTTTCTCTCTTATGTTTCACAATTTCTCTTTAAGTACTTGACCCAATTGGAAGTGAGTGAAAATGAAATGGAAGTATTGGATTTAAGTTCTTTGGCGCAATTGGAGACCTTAAAATGCAGTCATAATAAATTAACGGAACTAATGATAAATGGCAATAATTTAGTTTCTTTACAAGCCGAGAGCAATTGTAAGTATAACGAGGTAAACGAATTTTCGCAAAATTGTGATCTTTATAAACAATTTCATATTGTTTTTCTAGGTCTTCAACAAATTTCCGCTTCTCCCGTGCCCCAGAAACTCTGCCAAGTGAATATTTCGAATAATTATTTTACAGAATTACCGAAGTGGCTGAACGAATGTGAACGTTTAGAAAATCTGAATGCCAGTCATAATCAACTGCAAAAAATTACAGATTTCATTTTGACTAGTAAAACGTCTGCCCTAGAATCTCTCAATTTGTCTTATAATCGCTTACGGATAATTGAAAGATTACCGGGACGATTCGTCACGTTGCAATCATTGCAATTGCAGAGCAATGAACTGCAGCTGTTGACCGATAACTTGTTTTCAATAACGTGTAAATCGTTGAAGGAATTAAATATATCATGCAATAAATTGCAAGTTCTTCCCCCTTCCGCAGCTGAGACAGTGGCGAATGATGAAAATGCAATTATGGTGCTTGAAGACCTGCGGGTCTCGAACAACAGTCTCGATGATCGAATATTTGAGACCTTACTTCGAGCCAACCGCTTGAAGGTATTCCATGTAGCTTATAATAAAATTTCTACAATACCTGCAGACTTCCTAGACACCTGCAGTAGTTTGGAGGAATTAATACTATCCGGTAACTTATTGCAACAATTACCTGACGAAATAAGTAAACTGAAACACTTGGAAGTGTTAAGGTTACATTCGAATCTGTTGTTATCTATTCCATCATTAAATCAAATTTCGATGTTAAAAGTCTTAGATCTGGCTCATAATCACTTAAATCATTTGGATCTCTTGAGTGTACTGCCTAGAAATTTAAAATATTTGGATTTATCATGCAATTTCCAGTTGCAAGTAGACGAACAGCAAGTGAAAATATGCCGCAATCAACGAAAGTGGAGTTTGATAGATGTAACTGGAAAAAATCGTTCCAATTTGCCAATCAATGGTCAAACAGAGCAAAAAGAATACAACTCGGCACAAAAACCCCCATGGTTAATAGGCTTTTCAGAAACTCCTGGCAGATGTCGAAAGCTCTTGGTAGCGCAATTAAGGGAAATGAAATTTCGCACGGATGAAGCCTTGTTGGGCATGTTTGCAATTGACGTGTCGGCATCAGGCTCTGCTACAAAAATGGCTCATATTGTACCTAAGTTATTTCAACAGGAACGTTCAATTAAGGATAACATAGGCCAGTACATGAAGTATACTTTGCTGGCTCTGCAGAAGAAACTAAACAGTCAATCTATAGCAGACGCCATGCTTTGCCATATAGCTCGTGAGAATGCGCGAGGCAAGGATTTTGTAAGATCACATAAAACCAAACGCTACATGCTTCGTGTAGCCAGCATAGGTAAAATTTCAGCCTATTTGATACGTCGGACGGCTAATTTCCAGCTTATTAATCACGCCCAAGAAGCTTGTTTAGTTTCTTCCTCAAAAACTTTACCGGATCCGACTGTAACTGAGTGCATACTTAATAACGATGATGAGTATCTCGTGATCGGAAATGCCAGTTTATGGTCGGTTATGGATGTCGACCGAGTAGCTCGGGAAATACGTAAAGAAGAAAATGTCATATTGGCTGCAAAGAGAATGCAAGATATTGCGCAAAGTTTCGGTGTCAAAGGCAATCTCAGTATTATTGTAGTACGTTTCAAGAATATAGGCACCGATGTAGACTTTCTGATCAAAGAGTTAAAGCAAATTGTTAGAAAGAAGCCTCAAGCCTTAAATCTCAGCAACAGCACTTCTGGATTCCCTAATGTTTGTAAGAGGACTTGTTGCGATCGAAGTTTAACATGCAGACATCGTTTCAGCGCAATACGTCCTTTGGTCGGTTTTGGTGCTCGCAGCGATCGCTCTTCTCCAAGTGGTCAAAGTGATCCAGCTTTAAGTGTAGTTAACCAGAAATTGGAAAACGATGGCGAGTACATTTTGGCTCATGCTCGCGTCTTAGAAGAAACTACAGAAATGGAAATGTTAGACGAAACTGACTCAGCCCTTTCGGAAGAACAATTCAAATGCTGGGAATATATGTTAGAGCAGAATACTCAGCTCTTATTTGATAAGGAATTGAACACCATCTCGAAAACCTTTACGAAAAATCGCAATGCAACAGATCGTAAAATTAATAAAACTCCAGAGCGTTTTGATTTGAAATCCAGTCTCCTAAAACCTAACAATCAAAAATTCATATCGACTAGTTCGCCTCAGCTTTTGTATACAGAAGCGAAAAAACCGTACGGCACAACTTCATATGCTTTCCAAAATAATAACGTACATAATTATCATCAACCTTCGTTCCTGTCGAAACATTTCGGAAGTTCACGTTCTTTTGGTGCTGGATATAATCTATTTTCGGATGCTAAAGGTCGCGATTCTTCAGGGGGTGCGGGCTTATCAAAATTTAGTGGTGGACCTAATGCTGCGTACTTCGGCTCTTTACAACGTCTGATGCCGTATAACTTGGAATATGATTTCAATCTGACCCGAGAACGTTCAGTTCATGATGAAGAAGACGATGATGATTTTAACGAGCACGAGAGTCGTATACGTAAATATTGGGGTGTGGCTACCACCGAATTGTAACGGCAGGTTACGTGCTAAAAATAATGTAAATAAACCTTTGGGTTAATTTTAGATATAAGGGAATCTCGGCTAATAACTTAATGGTCGTATGTTCAAATTTCAAATGCGGTAGAGTTTTTAATAATTCCGAGAGCCCTAGATGCTAGCGCTTTAAGACTTTAGTCTTAGAATTTATTTCTTTGGCTAAATTAATTACAATAATAATAATGATAAGAGAATTCCCTAACCCACATCACTTGCAGTGCAAGGATATATTAAGTTTGGATGGATGTATACATCACCCGGAAGGAGTTGAGATAGACTCACCTATTTTTGCGCCGATCAACTCAGGAAGTGATCTAAGCTTCTTTGTCTGTCTTTCCGTCCGTTCATTTGATATCTATCTATGTGTGTTTTTGTTCAACCTAAACGTCGTAAATTTGCCTTAGCTTCTTCTGCGTCTCACGTACGTCCGCATAAAAACTAATATACCCTGTGCGTAGGGCATAAAAAGTTTGGCACAAATCGAACTTAAAGGAAAACGATAAGAGCATTAATTTGGCAACGCAAAAATGGCCTAACGCGTGTTTTGGCCTTTTAGGGAAATGATTGCAGTAATTAAAAGGTATTTGCGTGCTCTCGTGTCATGATGAATGCATGGTTATAATGTTTCCAAATTTTAAGAAAAGTGTAAAGAATGACTTGTGAAATAAATCCTCGAATTAAATAGAGCTTCATATGGCTCCCTATAAGCCCCTGCAGAAAGAACATTTTTTGTCGATTAAAAATGTGTCGGTAGTTCGCTTATACGTTATACGTTACTCTATGTAAAGTTAGATGTTTTGTTTTGATTTGTTTCTGAGTAATTAGGAAGTGGAGCAATTAATGGATTGGCCTAATAATCGACATACGTTGACATATTTTGATGCAAATGTTATTTGATTTCAGCAAAAACTTAATATCGTAGAAACTTTTGTGTTATATACTTACTAGATATGGTGCTTACGATATTTTTGACTTGATTTTGTAAATAAGTGTTGTAAATAAATGGAATTGCAAATGTTAAATATGTTCATACATTCAAACAAATGTGTCACATATAAATTTAGAAACTTTAGAAAATGTTACGTGTATTGTGTGTATAAAGACAACATGCACTTGTACGTATTTGCATAAGAAATAATAAATAAAAATAAAAAGTAAAAACATTAAAAATTGATTTTTAGCAATAAGAAGGGAAATCTGTAAACAGGCGAATAAAAGTTACTTAACTATACGTACAAAGGCATGTGCATGCATACGCGTTTGCAAAGGCATGCATGCTTTCATTTCACAGATTTGCAAAAACCTACACAGGCGTACAGATAAAAGTTTTAATATAAAAATCAAACAAACATAAATACACGAATAGACGAATGTACACACTTATAAGCGTACGTACGTACGCGATGTAAACTTAAAATGGAGCTTAAGTAAAGCGATTCACGCTTAAGAGATCTAGAAAGAGCTTCCTGCAGTGTTAACTTAAATTTTTTAGGGGGTAGTAAGGTACGCGCAAAGGCACAGACACAGACAGACGGTGAGAGAGCGCGACACAGAAAGAGCGCGAGAGAGGCAAATGTTAGGAGAATAAGAGTGGTTGGAAATAATGTTAGAAAAAGCGCGACGGCGTTGGAATTTGTTATGCATGTACATATAAGCGCATATATTAATATGTATGTATATGGAATATATATATATATATATATATATATGTGCGTGTGTGTGTATCCGATAGAGAAATAATTTTGCGATAAGATTTATTGTGTTTTTACAGATATTTCCAATGTGCAGAAGGAGAGGCGTGGCTAAATCCTAAAGTGGAAATAAAAAGAGATAGCAATATCATATTTTCATATCAGAATATTTGTGCTTCGCTTTTCTTGTTCTCGTTGTATTGAAATACCCACACACACACACACACACACGCACACACACGTACATATACACACACATACACACACACACACACACCTATACGTACATATTATTTTTGTGGGTAACTCTTAAGTTGAAAATGGTCGTTATTTATGTGCTCGCTGTGTATGTGTAAGAAAGAATAATAACAAAAAAAAAAAAAAAGTAATCTAGGAACTCTCACAACCGAACCATTCTTGGTATTCTTGACTTGGGAATAAGGTGTCGCAGACTTGGACACCAATACATTTTTGTACACATAAACTCATAACTAGAATGGAGATAGAATTTTATGCATTTAAATTTAAAAAAAAAAAACAAAACAAAAAGAATTGAAAATAAATGTGTTGAAGGGGTTTTAGAACAAAATGTATATGTGAAATTTTTTTCAATATTATAGATCCATAGATTTTGCATTTGTTTGCATGTATGCGTTATGTATGTTTTGATGTGAATATGTACAACCAATGCGTTTGTGTGTGCACTTGCTTTCTGTTTTTATGCATTAAATATTTGCTATTATTAATGCACTTTAGTTATTTACAAAGTTCTTTTGTAAGGTTACATCATGTATATGCATACATATATTTATATATATGTCTATGTATATGTGCTCATGTTCATATTACACAAACATACTGTCATCGTTTATAATGGCTTACTTCAAATATTCCGTTTTAATAACTGTTATTTACTTTTATACCTTCCAATCGTTATGCACATTCTTTAGATCCACTTCATGTTTTGTCCGCTTTTGAAGTGTATAGGTAATGCCGCACGTTTTCCCTCAAATAGGGAAGTGGACAATGTTTTCAGTTAACCTACTTGAAGTGCACGTTAGACCTGTCGAATATAGCGTCTGATCAGTCTGTTTTTTTGTATTTTTTATCTACTGTTTCGAGATAGTGGGCATCAAAGCTTCGACGAAACGCCTATATGATTCAAGAAGAATAGCAAGTAGCTTTCAAATTGATCCAGATAGTATATATGGTATATAAGGGTCGAGCGATTTAGATCAAATATTTACCGTAGTTTCAAACTTTTCTTTGCTGTGAAGGCTACAAACATGCAAAATTAAACTGTTTAATACGTTGTTATGTTAGATAAGCAAGCTTTCGTTGCGAAAGTTCATGAAGCTTATCCGATATACATTAGCAATGCACGCTCGGTTATCTGACGAAAGCTTGAATTTTGCAATCAGTCTCTTAACTTGCAGCGAATGTAAATAGAAAACCAACCATTATGAGGTATACTTTCTTGTCTAACTTCGCAGCAGTACTTGACTCGAATATAAAATAGATTCGAAGAATTTTTTACACATACATAGTATCATTCTATACATTTTACATATATATATATAGATATATTAGAGCATTTAAATCTTGTGTTTTGTTTGTAAAGCAAGTTCTCAATCAAAACCTTCTGAATGTCCCGAGATCGTCTTTAAACGCATCAGAAATACACTTGACCCTCATGTTAGTCGGGCATTTATCTTCGAAGACCTCGAAATCGCAAATCCAAGTGCTTTCAAGACTCAAAAGTCAAAGTTAATCCAAAATTTAGCACAAAGTGGTCACAATCGGTGGATTGATTTTTAATTAAAATGGACTTAATGTGATGTCGATAGAAACTCTCTTCATTCTATTTATCTAATTTGTGTCATATTAAGATCAATTTTATTATAGCTGAACTAAAGTTTAGAGAAAATTCGAATTTAAGGAAGAAATGAATAAATCTACGAATAAGAAACTACCGTTAAAAAGTTTCTCTACTAAGGATTTACATAGAGTTACAATTACAACCGGACAAAATGACCAGTTTTTTTGTTTTGTTTCATTTCTGTTTGTTTGTTCGCTTGCTTGTTGATCTGTGCGCGTCCTGTCTTCCTTTCTTGCGTTTGTCCTAGTCAGAGCCGTTGGTTGCTACTGTTGTAGTTATCATCATTATCGTCCTCAATACTTACCGACTCTTGTGCTCTTATGCCGTTGTGTATTTGTTACGGAAATGCACAACATGACACATCGTCAATTTGTATGTAACGGTAAAAGTTAGGTACATGAGCTTATCTATCTTTACATATATATATATATATATATATATGTGCAGAGTTTTTGTTATGCCAACTTGTTTGTGTCACAGTGCTGCGCAGTTTTCGTCTTTTTTTTTTGTTGTTGTTGTTGTTGTTTTCGTTGTGGTTGTGGTTGTTGTTGTATGTATTTTTAAGCTTAAACCCTCTTATCAGCGTATAAAGACTATAATATTTTTTTTTCTTTCAATTTGTGAAAAAAAAACACAAAACACAGTCGTTTCCATTGACCGACGGAACTTTGTCTAAAGTCGATGAACAAACACGTTAGCATCATCGTTTTAACGACGTAAGATATGCTTACTAGCTGTTACGTATTCGGCGACGGCAGCCTTGCATGGCATGGCGTATTATTAACATTAACGACGGCTTACTCACTCAAAGTCTTACGTCGAAAATAAAATGAAATAACGGCGATGGTTTTCGTTTAACAAAAAATACTGGCGCGGATGTCAAAATCATTATTATTCGGTGTGTAATTGTGCAAAAATATGATAAAATCTTGCAATGAAATGAAATTAAAAAAAATAAATAAATAATTAAATTTAAAGTTCTCTTCTATGAAAAAGTAGAGAATAAATTTTTGAAGTTTTCTAAACTCATTGCCTACAAGTTTTAATTTATTTATATACCATACTTAGATAATCCTTTTCTCGACATTTTGCATGTGTGTGGCTTCTATTAACGGTGCTCGTTTATACATGCAAGCATTGGTGTTGTGTCTCCTGGCGATTTGTAATATGAATTTCTGGTATTTTAGCTGCATTCACTGATGCTTGTTTATTTTCCACTTTTCACCAAAAAAAACAAAAATACTTGTGAAAATGGTGTAAGCTGGTTAAAAAATACTCATCATAGGACTGACTGACTGAAGAAAGGGAAAGAGAAAAAGAAGAAAGAGGAAGAGAAGTTAACGAAAATAAAAACTTTGTGAAAAATATTTTACAATATAAAGCACTATCGAAATCATGAAAATTTAGGAAAAAAATCTTAGCAAAAATTTATTTGCAAAGCTATTGCAACAACAATTTTATAAAGAAAAAAAATTATATTTTTATCGAAAGTTTTCCATTTCTTATTACTATTGTAACAATTCATTTAAAGTGAAGAAGTGAATTCTGTAACAAGCACCTAAGACTATCGGCCCTTTTTCCCAATTGCCTGACATAAAGTTTTTACTCAGTAAATTTCATATCATTCATAGCTTGAGACTGACTGTAAACTCTTTAAAATTCTTTACTACATATGATAAATCGTGTTGGAAAATAACACATGCACTTCGAACCTACGGTGAAATGGAAAATTTTTGAAAAGAATTCGCGAAAAATACTATGGAGATTTTTTTACAACAGTCGTTGTAATCGTTCTTCTTTAAATTATATAAGATTTTTAAGCGATTTCTTTTTTTTTTTTTTTTTTTTCTATTGGATACGAAATATATTACAACAGATTTGTTATTTTGCTTGTTTACTCTTAAAATAAAAATTATCTCACTGTAAACGGAACCACGTAAAAGTAATGGAATCGAATCTATGAACACAGAACGATTGCAGCAACTGATATGGCAAATAAGTAAACAATTGCAATGACTATAAACATAAAACAATTAAAAAACAAAAAGAAAAGTTTCTTCAGCTTGAGCTGAATTTTGAATACATTCTTCGCCCTTCACCTTCGCCTTTGCCCTTTCATTAGAAATTTCTTTTGCGAATTGCTTTAGCTTTAAACGATTTTTTTTTGTATTCCTATTAAAGTGTATAGAAATATTCATTAATGCATGCGTTGATTGTTCGAAAGGCAATCATTCCACTTTAGATCCCTTGGAAGCGCTCGAATGTTACAAACGAACTGACAAAGTTAGATTACTTTTCTCTTATTGCAATAAATAGAATTGAAGTAAAAAAAAAAAACTTCATATTAGACCACGAACTTTTAGTGTGAGTATGTAGAGTACGTTTGGGTGTGATTGTGCAAATAATTTTACAAACGCATACAAAATTTATACGAACATTTCAAGGTGATAAGAAGCCACTAACAAATGACGTTTGTTTTCTTTAAAGCATGCACATAAATGTAAAACATGTAAGTGCGAGAATGCATGTACAAATATATGTCTGTACGTATGCATGCGTGTGCATGTGCTTATATCATTTTTATGCACATAACCCCATAATATAACATACTACTATATAACATTCATGCAAAGAAAATACCTTCGATATCAAAACAAAAGCCAACAACGGCGACGAACAACAACCTCTTCAAAGCAATATAAGAAAAAAAAGAAAGACGAAAAACAACAAACATTGAGAAAAAGAGTACATTTAGGTGATAAATATTGCGGCCTCTCTGCGAATGTAGTGCGGTCGGTTAAGTGTAGTGTTGTTGGTATAACTACCGATTTTTTTTTTAATTCTAACAAGTCGCGCGTTTTCGCTGAGCAGCATACGGTGTTTTAACGCGATTTCATTTCGTTTGTCTAACGCAAATTAATAGAACTTCTAATTCCCGATTTCCCCTCTTTTCCGATCAGGTTTTATACGGCAAACGTGGCGATGTTAACAATGATCAAGAAATGTGAGAAGTTTTTTATGGAAAGCAAAAGATATTAAATAATAGTGCTTAGTATGTAATAGTAATGTGATGTAAGGTGATAAATAAATATATTAATATATATATATTTATATATATATATATATGTATATATATATATGTTTATATAAATGAAATAAAATATCAAAGAAGTTATTATAAGCTATCATCTTGACAATTAAATCCTTATAAAGCAGCGAAAACAAAAAGAAGCATTTAAAGGCAACCAGCCACCCAGTCGATCAGTTTGCCTTACCTAGCTATTCCGGCACATAGACACAAAGATAGTGTGCGAATATATCCATCATTGTTGCTTAAAAGGCAAACAAACATAACTACCGGTGTGTATGCGAGTGGGTGGCTGAGGCTTATAAGTGTTTGTGTTGTGGTGGTGTGTGTGCTGCTGTTTACAGTGTTTACGGAAAATAGCTTGTGGGGTCGTGTGCTGTACGACAAAGTTGAATTTATGCATCTTGGCTTAGCAATGATGCAAACTTTGAAACCGCCACCACCGATACTACTGCACCATCAACCACAACACAGTACATCATTAGCCTCATCACTGCTCAACAGCAATTTAGCCGGCATGGAGAATCATCAGATGCAGCAGCAACACTTACCAATTCCATTGCAGCCACACCTGCCCAATCAACTTGGACATCATCTGCAATTTTCTCATCATGCAGCACAGCAACTTCAGCATTCACATCAGCATCAATCTTTATTATTGCCTCCGACAAATTCTCATAATCCGCAACTTGGATTGTTGGTCAATTCACCTTCTGCTGTTTCCGTTGCTGCTCATCCATCCACTATTATTGCTGCCGGCAATGCTGCTATTCCTTCGTGTACTGTGCCTCTTCAACAACTTACCCCCCAATCAACAATTCCTGTAGCAATACCGACGGTTTCACTGCCTTCTTCGCAAACACTTAACAACAACAGTAGCAACAACAGCAACAACAACAACAACAACGATAACAGCAATAATAATAATAATAATAATAGCACTAGTAATAACCAGCCGAGTTGTAGTGCAAGCAATGGGGTCTTAATTGATTGTCCTGGTGGCGGTAATAACGATCACGATGAGCCGAATCCTGAAATGGTTTTAGCTTTAATATCACGAAATCGAGAACTTGAAGGTAAGGTCAACTGAAATGTGAAAATATTTCAAAAAGCATATAAGAATGTCATAAAAACTTCTGTCCTCATGTTATGTTCAACACCAAAATATTATATAAATGATCGATTATTACTGTATGCGTGCATACAAAAAAATTCCTTAAAGAATTTTAATATCGTTCTTTATTTTGTGCGAAAGTATTGAAAGCTTCACTGAATAAACGCAGTGGGTTCGTTGAATTATAGAGTCACTCAAAATAAAGTTGGATGGTAGGACTAGCTCTGTCTCTTCATTGTTTAACCTCTATGTCTGCCATTAAGGATGAATTGAACGAAGCCCGACGGCATTACGGGCTAAAGGTAATTATGATCGGCGCCAGTCAATGAGTACGACAATCCCACACTACTTAGGAGAAAAAACTATCCCTGGCGGGAGCTAAACTCCCTCCACAGACATTCTGCAAATACACTAAGAAACTAAATGAAGTTATTCTCCGCAAGACGTGTTTAGCTTTCGGATTATTCATACATTCTTCCTATAGATTTGCAATGTGTGATGACAGGTATCGACATCGCTGTGTCATGCTTCACACGCGGTACACTGTCACAGTAGTACTTCTTTGGTCCCAGGGATGCAGTCACAGACCTTTGCAAAATAGTTGAAATCTTTGACCTTCTAGTTTGCAAGCAGAAACCGATTACTTCTCTGCGGAGAATTCCCGTCGCCATATTGCTTAGAAGCTGGCTTACGTGAAGACCTTGATTAAAAGTACAACTGCGAACTAAAGTTTCTATTATGTGGCAGAGCAATTGATTAGCTTGACCACTGCTTTGCTTATGCTGAAGCTTTATTTTCTATTTAATTACTTATCATTTGTTATGGATCTTAAGTTATTTTGATTAAAGTTTTGACTAGAATGCTCCCATTTTCGAACTGGATCTGTAGGCATCAAATCAGAATATACATGACAAGGTTCAGTTTTCTCTCTTCATTTTTGTCATCGTTTATGTTCAGTTGAAGGACAACAGTCGCATCGAGCTGACATTGATAAAGCGAATCCCTTTCTCGAACTGATCAAGAATGTGTATATTTAATAATAGTCTGGGCTACCATTACAGAAGAGACAAACTAGTGTTCGTGAAATAGTATGACCGTTGTATGTGTTTTAGTTGATTGTTATACACTCATCCCCTTTTGACGTCGTACTTTTCTACGGCCAACGCACTGATTTTTGTTGTTGATAGAAATACTACTAATACTAAAATACTAGTTCTAATTATACCGTGCACTACCCGTGGTCCAGGAAATATTAAGTTTGTGCGAACCTTTGCAATACGCAGAAGGGCTTACGGTAGACCCACCTTTTATTATACCGATCGATTCAGAAAATGATTCTGTCCTCTTTCCGTCTGTCTTTCTGTCTGTTCACGCAAATTTGTGTTTGCATGTGTTACTGGTCGCAATTTTAGGGATATTTTGGTGAAATTTCTTACACTGACATGCTTTGACGGTCTTGCTCTAGTATAATGCTCTTACTTGTTTTTAAGCTGTTAAGCTGCGGCGGTGTTGTGAGCAATTCAACCAAAAGCCGTTGAAGGAAAAAATATTCGATCTGACAAATGCTTAAGCAAAATCATGCGCCGATGGAGCATATAATTAGAGAAAATAATAAATAAAGAAAATGGACAAAAATTTAGTCTCGTTAGAAAGTGATGGGATGCTTGATGCTTACGATGCTTGACGATGCCAAATGAAATTTAATATACTTTGGAGATCTACTGCAGGAATTCGATGCACGAGTGTGTTCGATAGCCATTGGATTGTATGAACTTGATCAACAGCCACTTCACTTCAGTTTAGAGTATAAATGAAAAAAATTATGCGCGACTTTGTGATAGAAATCATTTGCGGTTTTTAGAAAATGTAATCTCACACAACACATTTATTTTAAATTGGAAACATTGATGGAATTATAAGTGCCAACATGTCATGTAAATGGAAGCCGCCCATGATATAAAAAGCTATAAATTTCACAAAATATGCTGATTTCCGATACTACGATTTAAATCAAAGTCCCAACTTGCGCCTATGTTAGCTGCGATCGCTATAAAGAACTAAGGGAAATAGGCAGCATTCAAAAGGCAGGCTTTGATATCATATAAATATAGGTGTGAGACATTTGTTCGATCTGTTTGTTTTCCTAATAGGATCTGAAAGAAAAGAAAATTAAATTCGAGCTCGATTTTATTTCTTAATTCCCGATACCAATTTGTGTTGAAAAGGGGAAACGCTTTAGTATATTATCAAATTTCAAACAACGCGTACCGTCTATGGATTAATAAAGAATCGATTTTTCAAAAAACATGCTTAGATGTTCTTGTTAAATAAAACATTCATGGAAATCTTTTTTGAGGAGAAGAGCATGATACCCTGCAATTATACCAATTCACGCAATATCATAGTCGGGGAAGACTGTTTTGTAATTACCCTATACCACTTTACCTTAGCAATAATACATCAAAAATTGGGGACACAATTCTTATGTAAAAGTATACTTTTCATTATGGCCCTCATATTGGATAAACGTAATTTACTTGTTAAAGATTTTATTATTCCTCCATCGCCATAAAAAATTTGCGCGCCATAAAACGTTTAGTCTTTATAAGGAACCCTATATATGGTAGTGTCCTCTGAAGGAAAAGGAAAAGTTATATGGAAGGAGGTTATTCATGGTTTATCAAAACATTTCAAAAATTCCGTATTTGTATGGTGAGCACAAGTATACATGGACAAATATAAATGCACAGGCAGACAGAGGGACAGAAAATGTTAGATCGTTAGAATCCTAAATTTGATTAAGAAAATGATTTTGAATTGACGAATGTATAAAAAGATGGCTCTATCTTAAGTCCATGTGGGCGCTACATATGGTTTAGGTCACAGCTTATCCATACTTGTAAATAGTTTATGAAAATACATAAAAAATTTTTAAGGTGAATACACATATAGATGAGCACATACAGACAGGCGGAGAGACAAACTTAGATCGGCTCAGATTCTGAATTTGATTCCGAAGATGATTCTGAATCTGACTGAGATTCATAATTTAAACCAGATTCAGAAAACAATTCTGACTCGATGGATATGTTTTAAGTACTTGTGGACGCTACATACGTCTCTGCCAACTTAATATACCCTGTGCCACTAGTGGTCTATAGTATAAAAATGTCACCTATAGACTTGCAAATATCAATATGGAATACCGTTAATACATTCTTCAGGCACGGCAAGTGAGACAATCCTTTTTATCGTTCATCAAGATGCAAATGATTGTGGAGAACGTATGGGAAACTGTTGCATATCACTTATATGAAAGTGCAAAAAGTAATTATATCTACATTTTGCTTTTCCTAAAAAAAAAAAAAAAAAATGATTGGCAAACTCTCCGGATCAGAGGCTTTCTCCCTCAAATTGAAATATTTTATAATAAATTTGATGGATTTCTAACATTGTTAACAACTTTGTTGTGAAAATATGTTAATTGTGTTTACATTTTGTAAACACAGACAAAACTCCCCGTTAAATATTTATGTTTCCTTTTTTTTTTTGCCTTTGTTTCAAGCACGTAAAAAATTCAATTGCCACACTTCACTTATAATCCCAAGTACTTAAAGCGAAGCAAACTCACGCACTCTCAATTTTAATAACTTTTAATAACACTAATAATTCAATATAAAATAAAATGAAGCCCCTTACACTTAAGTTAAATTTTTGCTTACGTTGATGGTGGTTGGTTTGCTTGTTTGTTTGTTGATTCAATTCCTAAGCAAATAGATATGTGACCGAAAGGAAAGTTAAGTAAATTAAGGAGAAGAAGAGAAAATTCAGATTTGACGCGTGGACTTAGATGAGTGAAATGGATCAATAAGATGGACGAACAGACATAGGTGCATAAAATAAAACATTTGAACAGATAAAGTTTGCCATAATTCCAGCATAACGAAAAAGTTAACAGGGATAACGAACACTGTTGACATAAAACAAATTACATAAAAGAAGGAATCTGATCAACCCCTCGACAATTGAATTCAAAGGCAAGAAACGAATCAGCGTTAATACCGGCAAAACCAACTAAGCCACATATCGGTTTGTCGGTTTTTATATATATATGTGAAAATGAAAATATCATCATTACGACTTGAATGTGGTGGTGAGATGAACAGACTATAATGCGGCAAGTGCACTAGTAGCAACAACAATTATAGCAACAATAATACAAACTTATGTTACATCCATACACACTCTGCACACATGCATAATACAAATGACAAACATATTTATTCAATTTTTGACAGCGAACAAACATTTACTTGCAATCGGTAAACAGCGGGCGAAAAATTACTGACTGAGCGAATACCAGAGTGACGGATGTAAAGGCAACAACATGTACTCAATCTCTATTTTTTTTCGGTTCGGCAGGGTAGTAGACTTATTGTCATCGCGTCAGTGGGGGGGGGGGAGGGGGGGAGGGAGAGATTTAAAC
>CCAG010003101.1:0-21012 GCA_001077435.1 Glossina morsitans morsitans
GGGGGGAGAGAGATTTTAAAACTTGACCACCTTACGTTCAGTTGTAATAGCTTTACACCAGATGCATAAATTGGCAGACGACGTTGATTCCGTAAATGTATAGACATCCTGATTAATGCATGTATTCCTTCTATGCTAGATTTTCTAGCTGCTGGGTGATATCTTTAACTTGGCTGTTCTTCTAGATTAGATGGAATTGAGGTTTTCTTATCACCGATATGCCAATATTTTTATTGTTTTCATAAATACAAAAACAAGATAAAATCATCCGAAGTGCATAGCAAACAATATATTAATTCGGGCAAACAGATCTGGAATCCCTTTGAATTCCATTCCTTGTTTAGCTTCCTTACTACTTCCAGCGTCATTGAGATCTTTTTCATTTGCTCCCGGAACTTACGTTTCCATTGCAACCAGAATTTTGATTCAATTACGACAGACCTAAAGAAAACATCACTCAATAAGTCTGTAGGTTGCCATTTAGACTTCACCACAAGAACCATGGGAAAATTTGAAGTTCATTTTCGAAAATCTCTCAGACGGATTCAACAATAGCCAGCCATTCTACATCTGTAGGCGAATTTTTGAGCGACGTATTAGTTGCTCGCTAGTAAAATTTTGAAGTCTGTACTGATACTTACCACGCATATATAACACGTTGACACGTTTTTCCAGGAAGTATTTATGATTGCGATGATTACTCCTCTGACTTGATGGCGGTTAGCTCCGCCTTTGATGGACACTTAAGTATGTATTTGTGGCTTATTGTAGCGTTTATTCCACGAGTATCGTATTCAGGAAAATAAAAATATTTATTTTTGGTAACAAGTTTCCGGTTACATATGATACAAATCAAACAAAGCCGCGGGCGCATTATTCAATTTTTCTGCTCGTTTTGTTGAACGTTGGCTGGTTAACATCATTTGGGAATTACCAAAAGAAATTTGTGTTGGGAAAATTTTGTATAAACCCAAAAATTAACGACACGTGCCTGTTGATCTTCTAAAAGAGAAACTTGCAAATGGTCGCGCATAAATGTTTCAAATCAAGCCTAAACTGAAGAGTTTTAGGCGTTAAAACTTGGAACGTGTGTCGAGGCGGTGACTTGTCCGCAAGCTACCGCACACAATGCACATACATACCCGTGCTCTCAACGTGCGCCACTTGTCAGTCAAAGTGGATTTTCGAATACTACTTCACTCCACTTTAACGCATTTAATGTGTTTGGCTATGGTGTATGCTTCTCAGATAGACAGAGAGAGAGAGAGAGAGAGAGAACTCAAGCGAAGGAGTGATATGGAAAGAGAAAGGGAGAGAGAGGGAGAGAGAGAAAGAGTGAGGGAGTCCTTATGAAATCCTTATTGTTTATTAATGGTAAATAAATTCAAGAGCACACACACACTATATTCACAAAGTATTCCATACTTTGTTATTTATTTGTTTGTAATTAAGGTTGTAATAAAAGAAAAGAATCTCCTCCTTCAAGCACATAACACAAAGCAATAGCAATAGCATTGGCGTGTGCCATGTTGTCAATGTTTAGTTAGTGTTTCATGTGCATCTTGTCTCTAGAGGATATTCGTCTATAACGTAGGGAGGCTGTGTGCATGTGTGGTGTACCTACGCTCTACATAGTTTGTCACGTGTTTTCTGATTTTCATTTCTTTTATGTTTTCTTCTTCTTCTTTCTTCTTTCTTTGTATTTTTTTCTTTATTTATTTTAATCATTCATAATCAGTGCATTAACTCCTTTCTTCTTTTTACATTTTCATAATCGCTTGTCAAAAGAAAATCTATAGATTTTGCTTTCTACGTTTGTAATTTGTGTGATTAATCTTCACTTTTGCATTTTGGAAGATAAAAATGGGATTATCAGGGAAACCTTTAGATGAAAAGTAAGGATTTATAATGGCAAGTTTATCATCATCGTCACTCATTTATCGACGGTCTGTTTGTTTATGTGTATGTGCATCGTACAACTTAAAGAAATACAAACATCATGAATATTTTATGAATCCTAATTCCTACACATCAGAGATACAGATAATGGAAAAGCAATTAAACGATACTTTGCAGGCATTTTGCAAATGTTTTCGATTTGAATGCATCCTTACATGGAACATCTGAAGATTCTGCGCATGTTTCCAGGACGGCATAAATCTAAACCTTTAGCAATCGTACGGTTAAAAGTTTTAAAAATGTCTACATCAAGTAATTCCGAAATCTATCTCGTTTCAGAAGAAGTAAAATAATAATCGCTTGAAATTGAATTAAGAATAAAATCATTGAGTTGTTGCTTTAACTCAGCAACATAGATGACTTTACCGCGTACCTCTCACACACAGAAAACTTTGGGC
Organism: Glossina morsitans morsitans; assembly: GCA_001077435.1. Lineage (NCBI taxonomy): Eukaryota > Metazoa > Arthropoda > Insecta > Diptera > Glossinidae > Glossina > Glossina morsitans. The sequence continues at coordinate 2,358 of CCAG010003101.1, forward strand.
ACTCTTTAGATTTATTCACCTAATTCTCTTTTTACACGATAGATACGTTCCCAAAAAATACGTGTAAAAAAAAATTCGTGTAAAAAGAGAATTAGGTGTAAACAATATTAAAAAGTTCTTGTTATAGCTCACTTAATTTATTTCGTGCTTACACATTTTAATTCATTAAATATTTTATAAAAAAAAAATAACTTCTACTTGGGAAAAAGGGAATTATATCTGAAATTCATAAATATAAATCGTGTTGAAACAAAATAATTCGTGTAAAAAAAGACATTTTTTTTCTTTTGAACTCGTGTTAAATGAAATTCGTGGAAAAAGAGAATTGAGTGTATATATATATATATTCCCTAAGGAGAAAAGCTTCAGGCCAGAATTGTTAATTTAACAAGGACAAAAGGAGATTAAACTGAAGAGAAATTCGAAAAGAAATGTCGCGAACACGAATAAAATTAAATTTATATTTACGGAAATATCAGATGTTTGGCCAGAAGTACATTTGGAGCAACTGCAGCACTGTCTTAGTTTTTTATGGGGTATATTTGCGGTACATATTGATGGAAAAATGAACGTCCTCGGATGGACGACATTATTGTGGATGTCAACACTTAGGAACGTTGTGTAGCCACAACCAACAGGAGTTTTTTATTTTTTCTTAACTCGTATCGTTTCTTTATTTAGAATCTTATTGCCCTCACTGTTTCTCGCAAGAATACCAGCAGGGCTTACATCAATTTAATGAACAATTACTAGATTGGGTAATAATAACGGGATTACCAAGTCAATCCAATCATGAGTTAGATAATATGAAATATTAAATTTCCAAAGAAACAGTTGAAGCTATCTCTTGCTTGTCGAGATAATATCGCGTCATATCATATGAATAAAGGTCTCCCGTAGAAAGCATAGTGCCAGCCGTTCGATTAGATCGAAGACATCGTACTTTGCATACATGCAACAAAGAGTACACATCAGCATATAAATAAATAATTGACTAAACAAATATAAAAGCAAGATAATATGAAGAACAGAAAAAATAAATCCGATGATATATCTTCAATACCTATTTATAGGTAAATAATTTCTTCAAGCAAGTCAAAGTATATTGATTTGATGGGAAAGCAAGTTGAAATTGTTCGGGAAAGCTTAAGAAAAGGCTCGTATGTGATGCAAATATTGCTAAGAACTAACATTTTGGAAAGGTTCGGCGTTAAATAAACAGAATGAATAAGTTCTACGCAATTAAAAGGTGATCTCGCTAAAGATTTCCAAATAATCAGCTACACGTAACAGTACACACTCAGCTATACAGAATATAGTAACGATAAGTTGTAGGCAGCGTTACAAAAGTTAAGCCATTATAGAAAGCAATTTAGTTGAACAAGTACTCATACTAAAGACATATGTCTGTGTGTTAACGTCTGCACCTAGCATGTGCCTTAATCAGACGGGTTGCCTACAACTATTGGCAATCGAGAGGTAAGTTGATTGGGGACCCCTCAGGGAGAAAGACAATCCCCATTGAAGGGGGCCTCGCTACCCTGAGGTCCCGCAATAGAAAATGGGTGTGGGCCAAATTCTCGTTTAGTGGTCTACGTCGAGGCACCTCTTAAATAGCAACAGATATGCAACACAGATGAAGTACAACTATTGATTCAAACTCATTGGAGCAGTAATCCAATGGTTGCACATAAGTCAGATAATTAACTCGCCGAACAAAAATCCAATGGAATTAATCCTTCGTGTGATCTTGAGGAGTAGATTAAGGACAAGTAATTGAACTCACGCATAAATCAGTAATATTGTCAAATATATATATATATTTGTAATCGACATCATGCACAAGCAGCATTCTGTAAAGTTTTGCAATGACAAGTTATATGGGTCTTGGATTTAACGAGTAAAGAATTAGAGCAAGGAAGGCGCAAATGCTACCATGGAAGTGGCGATTACGCAACGGCTTTCAAAATGGGCAAACTGAGGCTTAGATAGAAGAAGCGGGAGCTAACGAACTTCACAACTTTATCAAAAATGTTAAGTGCAAACATATATATATTTCACGGAAAAATGATTGATGAATGCTGATGATAAAATGTCAAAAACCAGAAACTATAGTTTTTAGGGACAAGGCTTTCAAAACCAAAGATTTTCAAAATATGACAACTAAGAAAATTATATTCGGCCGCGACCGAGTCTTTCATGCCCATCATCGCTTAACGCCTTCTTTCAAGCAAACGTTTTGATAAAAGAATGAAGTTTCAATATTCTATTGAGTGGGCGTGGCGAATTCTTTCATTCACTCATAGAATACAAAGGCCAATTTTCATCTTTGGTTTTGCTGTGGTTTATAAGTTACAGCAGAAAACCAGATTTTTTTAAATGTTGAAACCGGGGTGATCTCAGATTATATTGTACTGTGGTTGCGTTCTTCGAGCGATTTCTCTTAATTTCAATACCAGCCTGTGCGCCAGAACTTGCGATCTTTGTGCCAAGTTTAAACCTGATTGCTACATTTTTGTGTCCAGAACACCACCGAAAATGTAGGGACAGATGGACAGACAAAAACGCTTAAATCGCTTTAGAAATTGATATTGTCCAAGAACATATATACTTCATGGGGTCTCTGAGGCTTCCTTCTGGATGTTGTCAATGTCTTGAGCAAATGAGTATATCTCTGATTCGTCGGGGTGTTGAATATAAAAAACATTATTACAGAAACTTGAAAACGCACATTAAAATAAACCACAACTTTCAACGTATTGCCAGACATTTGCTGGCTTGGCACAGCTTTCGCACTATCAAAGAAGAAAAGAATGCTGACGAGTACGCGAGGCAATTTTGTTAACTAGGGCTGTCCGTTTTCGTCTTGCAGAAAACTAAAAATAACAAATGGCCCTAGTACCCAATATTCGTACGCAATCGCATACAATCTTCTTACACGTTTGTTGTATTGTTGGCTTGCAAAGAGGAGTAACTACGTACTACAGAAAGAACATCCATATTTTCGAGCTGCTGTGGTTGCTGTTTGCACGCGATAAGAGAACAACTTGAATCACTTAATTGCCGAGTGATAACAAAACAGTCACTTTGAATATAAATCTTGTGATGCATTAAAAGTCGAAAATGTGAAAAAAAAGCAAAAGGAAAAACAAATTCTAACAGAACAGTTAAAGAGCGGTAGAAATCAAAAATATTTAATCCGTTACTAAAGTAATGGCGAAGAACGTTTCAATAAAACCATGTGCTTAACAGAATGTTTTATTTATAATACATAGAAAAAGTTGTATTTGTATTACTTACTCCCTAAGGAATATTGTTTTAGTAAAGAGTGACTTAACGTCCTCTTGGCTGCTCAAATAGAAGGAGCATTGATTCATTGCTTGGTTACTATAATGCAGCATTTTTAAGTATTCAGTGTTAGCAAAATTGGATAAGAAATATTGTAATACGTCCTTACGTACGTTACGCAAATTTTTTCATATCGTATTATACGACGTAAATAACGTTTCGCTTGTAAATTTTGTGTTTAGTCCACCACTCCTCGTTTGACTAGTTTTGAGTTTTTGCTTTGGCTATATGGTCAGATCCTTGTCATTTCGAATGCAAGGCATATAGAAAGGGGAAAAGCGACAGCAAAAAGTGAAAGTTACTGTCAATATTTTGTAATTTAATAAAGTTCGCTGTAGGATATCGTTTACCCTTATTTATGAAATATTATGAAATATATACGGCTACGTTTAGCGGCCTAGCTGGGCGTAAGTGAAATGATATACGGGTGTTATTTTGTTACGGCAAGTAACGTTTAATGCAGAAAAAATATACATATAGAGTAAGGTAATGTTACTTGCACAACATACAAAGCCGTACAACGTGTAACTACTTTGTAAAGTTAATGTAATTCTTGAGCCATTCTGGATCTGTTCAGAAATTTCAAGACTACAGCTCTGTGTTACCTGGAACAAGTTAATAAAGTCATGTTCGTCTTATTGGATTTAAATTTTTTACTTTTTGAACACAGAACTATGCTCGTAATCCGTAATGTGGGAACAGATTGCTGGCCAGGGATTGCACGCGAAATAATGACTCGTTGCTATGCTGAGCAAGAATATTGTAAGCTTAAGCTAATTACAGCGCTGTTCAAATGTATAAAAGAGAAAACAAGTAAGAGAATATTCTCTTCGGCTGCGACCGAACTCTTTTTCCGACCACCTTCATCTCAGGTGTAAACGATAAACCCTAAATTTCGATACTCTCCAACATTAGATGGACGTGGCTGATTCCGTCTTGTAGAGAATGCGCAATGCAATTTTTTGTTGTGTGTACGATATAGTTTACGAGTAGTGAGCAAAAAGGTGACAAACTAAAGATTTTTCTTAGGCGTACCCATTGATAAACTTGGCCCGTTTTGAATATCAGTCTGCATGCCAGAATTCCCGATGTCAAATTCAAAGCTGATGCATTTATTTCTACGACCGCGAGAATGTTTACTACAGAGGTCACTCAGGAACGAAGACGACCAGGTGGATAGACGGACAGATAGATTTATCTGAATGGGTCCCGAAACTGACCAAGAATATATTCATAGGACCTCTGAGGTGTGGCAAACAAATGATAAAACAAATAGACCCATCCTTCGCTGATGGCCACACAAAATATTGTAATGTTGGTAAAAGTTGAAACATACACAAACTTATAAAAGAGAGAAGATAAACATATATTACAAGAAAAATTGACACAAAAATTGGAATTGAATATCAATTTCAGCCTTTTTTATGAACGGAAACTTAGCTGCGTGAGCAATACATAAAACAAGAAAAAGAGGAGAAAAAGCTAAATTGCTTTTTAAAGCTATCATATTCTTTGCTTTTGGAAGTTCACCGCTCATGTTCTTCTCCTATATTCTTCTCAAGTCTGACAGGAGTCTTTAGACGATGTTATTGTTATTAAAAATATGCCTAGTGACACATATGTGTGGAATAAGAGCACGAGGTTGAATTTTAATTTCCTCACCGCTCGTCGTGTAAGGAACTATTGTTCCTATGTGTCTACACTATGCTGTACTAGTGAGGGAAAAATGAGAATCTTTTAGCGCTTCTTTAGCAAGCCGATTGAATTGTTGATAAAGACAAAGAGAGAGAAAGAGAGAGAGAGAGAGAGAGAGAGAGAGAGAGAGAGAGAGAGAGAGAGAGAGAGGGAAGAGCACAAAATGATAAGGCAAAGACAAAATGTCGTCGTATTTAAGAATCAATTCTAGGCCGGGTATACTAGCACTTAAAAGAGCTATATTCGAACAATTACCTTGAGTTGCGTATACGAGTGCTTTGCTGATAGAAAGGAGACTTTGGTTCTTAAGCGATATGCTGGGGAATTCATTCAACAAATATCCACACCTAACACACATAGTTTCAGACCTTCTGAAAATGATGGCAACAAATTCTACAACTGCAGTTAGCATTTGCAGAGGTAGTTTTCTTATATACCGATGAGTTTAAGCAACTCGAAATCATATCTAAACATGATACTTATTGGAATATAAATAAATTTACGAAATAATTAGAATTTTTGAAATAAGTCGTCTAACGGATGATGATTATATATCTAAAAAAGATGACAGGAAACCAGATTTACCATCTCATGCTAATTAAAATTTTATATACTTTTAATTAACCTTTGAATGGAGCAGGCTCAATAAGAAAATAGCTTCGTCCACCAAAAAAAAAAAAAAAAAGAACTTTATTTGTGACCATCCCGCTTTCGTTTTTCAGTTGGTAAGAGTTGCATAGTTGAGGAGTTATAGGTAAACCGGCACAGAATCCTGCGCTGTGCTAGCTTATGTATAACTTTTGAAAGCTGTTTATGCGTAGTCTTGGATGTTGCGACTGCAATGTTTTACGTAATATACTTTTATGCTTTAGTGTGTGAAAAAAGTTTATAAATAATGTACCGTAGAATGTCTTGCTAACAGATATTTAGATCTGTTATCGTATGTAAATTTTTTTTTGAGCGAAATGACTGTGAAATTTCTCCTTACACGCATATATAAAAGTATGAACGTGTTTTTCTTCCATTCTATGCGCGTGTGTGTGTATGTTTTTTTTCGTTAGGTGGAGGAGCATTGAAGAATGCCGAATTTGCCAAATAGGTGGCCTACTATTCTCTGACAAGGACGTTTAGGCATGTCTTGATAGGGGGATGTCTATTTAGTCACTCTCTATAGAGCTACGTTCGCGTTCCTCGCTTCTTTGTTTCTTCAACATATTTGTCGCAAATACTCCTAGTGTGCCAAGTGTGCTTCACCGTACTGAAATTTGTACTTCACGATATGCTGCTAAGATTGAGCGAATGGATGTGTGCTGTAGCTTTCATCGCACATGATAGGCTGTAAATACTGGATCCATTTTTAACGTAATTTCTTATTTCTATCTGCTTCAATTTTTTGTTTTTATAATATGCCAAAAAAAGCATTATTTGTTGAAAATATTTATTAGCTTTATTGTTACTACTATGAATAAAGGATTGTGACGTTGTTTGTTGAAGGTCACGATAGTTAAAGTCTTAAGCCGGAAGGCAGAACATGAAGCAATGATATAACTGCAATGAAAGAAAGACAAATTGCAGTGAGAATTGTGGTCTTTATTGTGGACGGACCAACAGTTTCAAAATATCACTTCTGTGTTCACGGTTCAAACCTGAGTGCGATGAAGTTTACTTTTGCCGTAACTATAGTGAGTGCTCAGTCGATAAAGGCAAAGTCGTGAGCCCACCTCCCCCTCCCTCTCCCCATTCCTTTCTCCTTCTTCGCTTCATTCTAGCATTCATGCATGTTGCACGAGTAGGGGACATCCTCTGAACAAAGTCTCATTAAACAATATATTTACTATGCTTTGTCCACTAAACGATAGGACATAAAAAGAAAGGCGAAAACTACAATCAAAAGATAGTTATACTGAAGAATTCACAAATTGAAGTCAAGCAAAATCAAGTATTTTCCCTTCAATAAAATCATCTTTCAAACATATTCACTATTCGGTGGTTACTTTTTTTTTTATTAGCTGGCGTTCGAAGTAGTTTTGTGAATTGTTTTTTGCAATTGAAAAAAATTCGTCAAAGTATTGGAGCGAAGATTTTCGTTGTTAAAAAATTTCACTGTATGTTCGCTAGCGTTTGTATATGTTCATGTTAAGCATTCATGTTTTTGGCAAATGTTCCTGAAGAACAGAAAATGGGGTATGTTAATACAATATAATTTTCATTTTCGTTTTATGCAGATTCTGGGTTATAGAGCGCAAACTGAAGCTGCATTTTATTTTAGGGTTTTTTTTTTGTTGCTTTTTTTATTTATTTGGGTTTTATTATTACATAAAAATGCTGATAAAGGCAGATGAGCAAATATATATCCAATACAAGTATATACGTGGTTACATATGAACGGTATGTGAGTGGATGAGTAGCACGTTTCATGTTATTATTTGCCTAAGCAACCAAATGGGAAAAAAGTAAATATGGCCAAAGCCAGAAACCTCTTGAATGCAGAACGACAAAATTCCGTACACACGGCGCACGGTCTCAAGCAGCGAATCAAGTTCCCCCCTAAAATGAAATAAGTAAAAAACATAAATAAAAATAAAGCCCTTATTATAATACAAGCAATGAGCCCCATTTTGTAACCAGGCAGTGGCGTAACGAAACAAATACATGGCAAATTTTGTACTCGTTTAACTGGGCTTTAAGTATTGTACTCTAGAAGACAGCAACATGCTTATATGAATATGTAGGATATTATTCGGGGTACCAATAAGCAATCAATTATTTGCAAAGAATTTGTTTTGTTTTTATCTCTGCACTTGCGGTTACGTAGCCTAAGTAGAAAATATTATAAGAATTGTAATCTCTTTTTACTATCCTGTAATAGAATGGCTGGGTCCTTACCTCCCAAGGATCGTGTTCGTTACGAAGCATACTTTATCATTTTCATGCTGCATGCTACAGCGGTAACAACAAGTATAATTTACGCTATTTCTGGGGATGTATTGGAGGTCAACAACGTTGTTTCAAAAGGTTGCTTTCTGCTCTCTTTGACAAGCCTCGAAGCAAACGATCAGTTGAATTTGATGATGCCATTCTAGTATCCTCGGGTCCACACGAAATTGGAGAGACATATAGGCAAGGAATGTGGGTATCGCATCAATTATCTGAGACAAGAACAGGAATATTCGTCGATCAATTCGCACTACATTGCTATTCGGACTTGATAGGGAACCACTTTTTAGTAGAGTCGTTACCGAAGATGAAAAATGCATTCTTTATGATAAGTGTTTCAAGTCACACCGCAACATTAATCCCTAAACGTAGCTTATCATATTTTGGTTCTCGATTTCTATAAGAGGAGGGCTATTGAAAATTTGCAGGAAAGTGTCTTTATAAGGATGTGTGCGTGGATGATAATACAATACATTAAGAAATAAGATCTTGAACTTATTATATTTCAACATAATTGATTACTTGTGGGTCCCCCTATTATTATTTGTGTACTTTTACCTGTATAATCCAGCCCTGTATGCTGTATACTACCACCACAGTGCTTTGTCTATTAGATTCTTTTTTTTTTTTAAATGTATGTAGCAGCTTCGTTTGTATATGAAACTAAGCGAATATCTGTAAAATTCATATTTATGTTTGCGTGCAAGTGCGAATATATTTTCAAATGAAATTTGTACGTACCTATGTACACATAATATTAAATATATAAATTTTAGATTCTTTCGAAATGTATATATGTATATATATATATATGTATAGAAAAACTTAAAAAACTCAAATAAATGCCTTCAAGTGCTTTCTCAAAGCAGTTTCTGACTCTTGCCTTACAAATAAATGAAAACTTGAGTAACATTTGAAAATTTATATACATAACTGATACATGTACTGACGTACATAAACAGTTCTACGTTTTATTGTGAAAACAAACCCTACCATAGTAAATAATAAAAAATTTATAGACCTGTTTAAGTCAAAAATATAAAAATATTTAGAAAATATTGCTTACGGATGCTTTTATGTCCTCCACCACTAGCGACATATGGTTATATTAAGTTGGTACGGATCTATGCAACACCCAGGAGGACATAAGATAGACTCGCCTCCTATTATACTGAAAATGATTCCGAGTTGATCTAAACTTATCTGTCCGTCTGTCCGCCTGTCCGTTTTGTCTTTTTGTGTTCAATCTACAGGTGACAATTATTCAAACATTTTGATGAAATCTCGTACACGGACGTCTTTGACCAATGACGAATGCTATTGAAAATGGTTCGGATCGGAGCATTTTTTCAATCTCATTTCCCATATAACGCTTTATTTGGAATTCCTACAGTTATATGAATAACAGTAAGGTGATGTATGCTACTTAATAGTAGTGAGCCGTTTCGCTTATGATTTTATTTCAAAACTCATTCTCTGTCAGAGAGAGAAAGAACTCCTTCAACAATACTTTCAATGTGCTCCGTTATTAAAATCAATAATTGTTTGATTGAATATATTTATTTAATAAATTTATTTCATTATCCTGATTTAAGTGTTCAATAATTACATATTTTATTTTATGGTCATGTGAAGTACTAAATAAAGAAATCATAAAAAAATAATCAATAATGATAGACTTCTTCGAGCCATAAATTTATTATTCATTAATACATCAAACATATAAAACAACAATGGCTGCGATTATTATTTAACTTATCTCGAAGTTTAATTTCGAGAATGAAAAAAAAAAAAAAACGAAATCAATAAAAAACCACTTGTCTGAAGAAGATAAATATGTACCTTTACGTATAGGTGTTTTTATAAAATTCTTTATTTACTTATTTGTTTTATACACACACACATTGTGTGTTACACCGAATCTTTGCATATAAAAAAAATGAATAAATAAATGAAAATAAAAGTTAAAAAAATAGGTAAATTAAGGCGAACTACCAGTCGCCCTAGTAGCTAGTGCCATTAGCATACCTCAATTATGATTCAACGGAAGCTTACGATTTCCTTCATCTGTAATCGACTACGAACTGCGAATTACTTAGCAATGATCATAGTAGCGAAAGTCTTCTGGTTTTCTTTTCAATCTCCTCGATATGGCACTTCAAAGAATCAGATTATTGCGGGTCTGCGTTGTCGCTATATTCATGTATTAAACACATGTACTTTTACCGCAATGTTACCGCATTCTTAACTATTATATGTCGCTTTACCGCCAATCCATTAATAATATGTCTGACGCATGAGAGCGGGACCCTGCTTTGGCATCTTTAAAGCCTATCAAAAAATTTACTTTGTTCTAGTAGCTACAGCGAAATGACGATAAAAGAAATTTATTTAATTTTCTAAATTTTCAATAAATCTACGTATTTTCTTTTGTTATAATAAAGACGGCGTTTTTTTTCTTTATCTAACACATTTTCTTTCTTTAAAGCCACTTCCTCTAATTGGCAAATAAATGTTCGTAAATTGATTTTCAACGACGTTTTGTAGGAAATCGTTTTAGTTTACTCCAGACTCGAGACGTAATAAACGAGGTTAAGAACATTATAAAATTATTTAATGTAAATCCTTCACTTTGGCCAAGGATGTCTGTAAAAATTCAAATCTTGAACAGGTACTAAAGATCCTTTGTTAAACTGCCGTTATTTATTATTATTATTATTATTATTATTATTATGACTTTAACCAGAGAATAAATTCTAAGACTAATGTCTTACAGCACTAGCATCTAAGGCTTTCGGCCTTTATTTTTATTAATATTATTATTATTATTATTGTTATTATTATTATTATAAAAACTCTAGCGCACTTGAGATTTGAACCCACGACTATTGAATTCCTAGTCGAGACTCTTGCCTACTCGGCCACTCAGGCGGATCTGCCATTATTTAATATAACTCGAATTTATTGTTTTCTCAAATGCCAAATTATTTATGTCAGAGATATGGATATGAAACTGGAGTTTGCTCATAAACTTCCATAATACCATGTATAGAAGAGATACGTACATACCTCTCTGAAGTTGTGATTTGCTTATAGTTCGGATTTCTGGCAACAACAAACAGTCGTAATAACAACTTGTATCGCAATGCAAAAAGACAATGAAAAGTTTCAATTTTGTCCAAATTAAAAAGCATTCACCGACTGGGTTATTTTGGCCCGATGCAAAATGAAGTCTTTGTTGCATCGTATTCCACGGATATATTTTCCGAATCCCAGGTGTAAAAATCCATGGAAATATCTGCACGCACCACATTGGGCTGAGTCATTTTGGCAGGAAGACAATACTGTGTCTTTGGTGATGCCACGGCACTCTGGTCTGTTATTAACTTTAAGAGTCTCGAGAAAAAACAGTTAATCAGTTTGATTCTGTCGTTCCATCCCACCAGCGAAGCCGGCTCGTGATAAATTGAAAGCACTCAACTCGGAGGTGCTAGTTCATGCGGTTTATGCGTCTAGGCGTCTTCATTCCTACTCACTTTCATCGATGGTATACGCAATTGCTGAGCAGCGCTGCACTCTCGCTCTGACAAGCACGTTATCAAAAGGCTCGATGAATAGTTTGCCTGTGGCGTGGCCTCCACAAAGCAGAGGAAAGTGTATAGACAACGATGGACAGTGATGACTATGATTGAAATATTTTTCATCATATTCGTAGAATAAGCGGGTATTTTCTAAACAGCATTTCCGGCTTCACCTGAATTGTTTCAAAACTTAATGCAATACAATGCAAAAGCAATGATCTGCGAGTAGAAAAAATGTGAACCTTTAAATGAGGAAAGAATGTAAAAGAAAGAGTACAAAGCAAAAGGAATCTTGATTTGCCTTTACCTTCCTTTCGTTTCTTTTCTTTTTCCTTTTCGTTTTGCTTTTAATTATAAAGTGTGCCGGTATGTGCAAACCTATGGCGAACCCGCATCCTGTCCGAGTTATCCGTTAAGTTTCAAACATTTCCAGTACTACAGAAAACTGAACGTGAATCCTTAGTGTCGCCGAACATCCAATGCCGTACCTTTTGTTATAGAGAATAGAAAATTGATTTTTTTCGATAAAATAACTATTGTTTGTTGCATAACATATTTTTTCTATGAAACGTATTGAAGATATGTTTAATTCAGATCTGTTTTTATTTATTTATGCAACTAGTTAGCTAATGAAAGCAAGCCATTCGCTGTAAACAAAGATATTTAGGGTTATGTTCTATCTTTGATTGATTAATAGATATATCGACATTTACTTGATTAATTAAACAAAAAATAATCTATTGATGTAAAGATAAATGAATTATTAACAGTTTGATTCGGCTGACCGAATCAGGAAAGAAGATTAAGTGATGATGTTCTTTAGTAATATTGTAAAGAACACTAAAATGATCAAATAGTTTACAGTTAAAACGTGGATGGTTTAATAGGGATTCAGTGGCTCGGCACAGCTTGGGGTATTAAAATGAACATCACCAAGTAATACTGATCATAGGTTTTTCCCATTTGTCACACAATTGAACAACAAAGACGGTACCGTCGGATAATGGGAAGAGCCCGAAGATTAATCATTTCACTTGGTTAACATATAGAGGTAGAGTACAACTAGAATTCTATCGCAACCCGCGCAACCCGTCGTGTCGAGGATAAGAATTTGTTCAATTATGTCAATGTCACATTCATTACTTAGATACCAAGCTATTGACAAATTCTTGTACAGGCCGTACCAATTCAACGAATGGCCTGTGCATGCTATAAAGATCATCATGTAATCATCTTTCGATAAGAGTGCGTACTTCCTTGTAATTAAATCTATGCCAAGATGGAAGTACAATTTGTGATAAAATAAAAAAAAATCCAGCCCTTAACTTATGGAGCATCTTCAATCGTTTTCCCACCCATATGTCTATGTAGTTCATATAGGCGACTTTCGGCAAATTTTTTAGATGGATGTAGAAACTTAGATTTAAAGACATGAGATTTACTTTACTCCAAACAATTAAGGCTTGCTTAAGAAGCACTTGCAATATTTGTAGCAAATGCAAGACCCAACTCTGTATTATCAGCGTACAATGGAACATGTTAGTGCTGAACCATTGGTGGCAAATCATTTATGAATTGAGTAAATCATTAAGCAGTTAAGCTAATAAGGAAAAACACGGAAAAAGACATGACAAGGCGATATCCCTTAATGGTAAGGGTATCCATGTAGGCTATTTGAAGCGACTGCATATATCAACTTGTGTTTGAGGAAATAAAGAATGACACTGCGTCCAGCATGTATCGAGCATAATTAATAAACTCTCATGAATATTCTGAGAATGCGCGTCATTCTATTTACGTACTCCACATGTGCTCATTAAGATAACAGTTAGAACAGACATATAGTAAGTCTTTTTCCATTTCATTTTTCTAGGAGAAAAAGTGAGTCAGTTTCCAATTGAATCAAACACTATTCACTAACTATGCTTTCATGAGTTGTAGACGCTCCGTCTTCGGCTTTTCCATGGTGACTTGAAAATGCTCATTGATCAAGAACAACGACACGAACAAATAAAAATTTAATCAACACAATGCGCATTTTCAAAAGCGGAATACAGATTCTCTGTACATATGGATAAGGAGCAGTAAAATGGCCCAACATAACAACTGCAAATATTGTAGTTGGGTAACGCCGACAATTAAAATTTAAAGACTGCTTCGCTAACGAAGTTACCAATTTATTTTGAATGCAAATCTATTCCATGGAAAGGATCTTAATATGGTGCTGTGGATCAATAAAATAGACCCGCATGATACAGTTAATATTTACATCAAATTGCTGTTAAGGACTAGAATTTACCATAGCATAGTAAAAATGAGTCCTTTTTGCAAATTTTTTTGAAGGAGTTTTTCATTCGATCAGATAGCGTTTGACTGAAAGACATTTGTACAACAAGTGGTGTAAGGCATCAAAATATCAATTTCGAGGATGTGTTGTAGAAGTGCATAAGGATTTTTTTCATTCCAAGCGCTAGTGATATTGACGTATAAAAAAAAATTTTTTCTTCTGTCACAAAAAAGAATGACAGGGTTTCTGGAAGATAATTTATCCCAGAATTGAAAAGTGATCTCCGAATTTCTTTAGAATATTCTTTCCGTTCAACAACAATGCTGATCGTAAATTGAAGGTTCACTCTGTTGCTTCTACGAATTTATACCACGATTAAGATCGTTGCATGTTGGATTGGTATGCAAATCTCCTTCTCCTTCTCCTTTTTTTGAGACGTTTTCACATTTTCAGGAGGCACCGGTATCAACACTTGCCCACTGTGACATTCATGACTCGCAGAAGGTTCTAAATTAAGATATTGCATCGTTTTGTGTGCTTTCAGGATTATTCCAACTATTTTTGTCATAGAGAAATAAACGTTTTTTGCGTGGTCCGTTGGTTACCTCCTAATCAAGGATATGTAATGTGTACTTGTCTTTGATACTAAGCTCGTACCCGAAAGAAAGTTTCTAACACTTTTAGCATATGATGTCAAAGCTATCCCTCCGCAGATAAAACCAAAGGAAATAAAGGATATGCACAGATATAAGGCTTGTCTTCCTTTCGGTTAACATACAATACAAATCCTTATGTATTTAGAGCAACAAGCGGGCGCATATAAGTCTGCTTCCACTCTCGCAGAACTCTCAATGACCAAAACGCAACTGGCAAAACAAACAACACACATTGTTGTTAAATCTTTATCGTCTGTAGGTGAATTTGTGCAATGAGAACGATGAGCGTTTTTAATGGGGACAGCTTTCACAAGGAAGCCGAGCCCGATAGGCAAAAATTTTTTGTGACAAGAACGTTACTGGCCTGTAACTTTTGCAGGCTTGTGAATCTAATTAACGCTGTTTTCATTAGCCCTGCGCTCTTCGTCGATGTAATGATAAAACTTTTCTGTCGATTTTCGTAAGCGAAGTACACCGTTAATCGCATAGCCAGCCCTGTAAGAAAATTGTTGATTCCAGTTGAAGGCTACGTAATTTGGCTTCTATTCTTTCGCAATAACTTCTAATTACATAGTTACATACATATGTGTGTATGCATGCATACAAGTCACGCAATAGTGCTATGTGTTATCGCTTTCGTTCACAATGATAAGCTCGTTCAAGTAGTGAATTGCTTTCCGAAACGAGATAAGGATTTTATGGTATAAAAAAAAATATTAAAAGTAAATTCTGAATGTGACAGTTTCGATTGCTGTGTAATGAAACTATGAGAAAACATATAAAAAACTTGTTTCAAGTCTGCCGACGTCTTGTTAAATACAATGGAAAGACAAAGGAAAGATGTCGTCTATACGTACGCGTTTTATTTACCATTTTATTTATTTAATGATTATGTTTTGTGTGTACATTAAAGATAAATATTTAACAAGCCACCACAACATACCGTTAATGTGATATGGATTTTCTATAACTTTATTGCATAATAAAATGAAATCAAATGAATAAAAGCAAAAAAAAAAAAAAAAATGTATACATATATAAAACTGAGATTTTCTCAAGTTAAAAGCAATACACAACCAAATGCTCTAAATATAAACGAATATATGATTGAACCGCAGTCGATATCGAATTGATATAAACGTATAATTCATTTGTTTTCCTCTTCTTACTTATTACTGTTATTTCACATATTGAATATATTCGTGTGTATGTAGTGTAGAACTAACTAACTATAGGTTTGGATTCATTGCTTTTAAAATTTATTTAAATTACATGTAGGAGGTGGCCGTATGTTTGTATGTGCAGTATGACTTGATGGCTTTTGTTTGACCACATACGAAATTTTGTTTATAAAATATACACAGACGGAATGCATAATTGCATGTGTGCATATATGTATGTACGTATTATATTTGTACTCACTTTGTTTTCATTTCGTTTTTGTAAACAAAAATAATTAACAAACAAACATATAAACAAGACAACATATTATGTTAGCAAAACAAACACATCAAAACAACATCAACTCATAACTCTATTCATAAAATGAGAATGTATGTTTAAACGCCAGTTCTTTCATTCATTCTTTTTTTTTCCTTTTTCTTTCCATAAACAAAAACAGTCGGTCTGCCATTCTGCCTCCCATTTATCCTTTTATCCTATACCTGTTTTGTATATTTGTTGTCTTGAATTCTATACGAGAAAAAAAATGATTGTCGTGTCTAGCTCATGCTGAGACCACCTGTTTAAAATCTGCTTTCGAACAATGGGCTCGTTTGAGTGGAAAACAATCAAAGTCATAATGGTATGTTTCCTCTTTACAAAAGGCACTTACGACCAGAACTAAACTGTGTGTGGATGTGGATGCGTGCGTTCTTGTTATTCCATCTTGATAATCTCTAAGGGTGATCTCTTTCTTTTACTCGCTAGTCAGAATGTTTAAACAAAGAGAATTCAGGTTACGTTACTTTTAAACTTCACTAATCTGATAATTTTTGCACTTTAAAATGATAATCATTTTTTGCAGCACTTAGGAATTAAGTCACTGGAAAGTCACTTTGTCATAGTTGTTCTAAGCTCTAGTTACTGCTTTTAAAATAATGTCTTTCTATTAATTGTGATTAAGTTACGTTTTGTGGTCGAATCGTATAGTGCAATTTCCATATATCATAGGGATATTTCAAGGACATTTTTCATACCAGTACTACACACTTCTTTCCGACTTACAACCCTCCCTGAGCACCCACATCTGAGTCCACAGGTATTGGGGACGTTTTTGCTTAAAACCAAAGAAAACTTCTTGGCCTTAGTTACGGAAAACGAACTATTTCGTTAGAATATTAGGTATCTAGCTGGTACCCCGTTTTCCGATAAAAGCACTTCAAGTTCAGATAAATGGCAAAAAGAGGTTCACTCAAGGCATACTGTAGAGATGGTTACATATCTTTCGGACAATTTGCGTGAGCAATTAGCTTCCTCTTTTGCCGTGCTCGATTCACTTCGCCTTTTGTTGCCCTGCCCAGGCAGTGTCATCGATGTAAATATGTAGGAATCGGGAGAAGCAAAGCCTGGTGAGTGAGCCGTGTCGACTGGCACTTCCCATCCGTCGCGTCGCGAACCGGTTTTCTTGCGTAGATGGATGGATGGATGGATGGATGGACGGATGGCTGATCAGATGTTTTGCTACATATGTCTGCAATCTGCATGTATAAATTATGCACATGCGTTTGTTCATATGTAGCTTTCATTGTTGTTATATTTGATTCGCTTTTTATTCAGCTTGCTATTCGAGTTAATGTATTCCTTTGGAACTGTAAGCTTTAACAGACGGGCATGGAACAGCAGATTTAAGCTCGTGCTCTAATTCAGGGTAAGCAGAGTTGTTGTAAAGAAAATTGCCATCATAATTTTTGCTCTAAAAGTTTCTGCACTTATATGGTTTAAGAATTTCTAATTCTGAGGACAAGCATCGACGGAGCTCGGCGGGTAGATAAATGAGAACTTATGTTTTCGTAAAATAAAAATCGGATTAGGACCAAATCAAGGTTCATATTCTTCCCATTCTTTAGAAATTCTTTTGTAGTGTGTACCATACGGCCCGCCGGGGCGTTTGATGAGAGACGAAATAACACGCAATGTGTAGCTAGAGTATTACGTTGTCGTCTAAAAACACATTGAATATTTTTGACGTAAATGCTGTTCCAGTTACAATGGAAGGTCGCAATGGAACAGCTTTACTGCTAGCAACCTGAAAAGAAGAAGAAATTTTCACAGACAAGTAATAAAAACAATTGAAAGCATATTAAATCAGTTGCTTCTTCAAATATTTAGGTACTCGCCCTGAACGGTTACTACCACCAATCTCCTCATTACGTTCTCATTAAAAGCTACCATAACATCTGCTTACTCACTTAAAACTGGAGTATATCGCTTCCTTAACAGCCTACGAACCGGATAGCAGTGTCATGTAGCAGGAAGTGATTATTAGGCCACAGGCAATTAAATGATGATGACCACGTTAAGATGTACTTCGATCCAGAATCTACCTCAAACTTACGGGGTTGATAATTTATTTTGAATCCCACAGAGTTTCTGGAATTATTACTCGTCACAATAGCACATAATTACGCTGTACGCTTTTTTTAATGTCTGAAATAAAAATTAAGAGGAGTACTGGGAGATACACGCGACATAGCATTTTTTCTTCTTTTCTCATATGGTGCTACGATGAGGGCAAAGAACGCGTGGATTTTGACCTTCGCATGCTTTATATTTATCCAAGGATTGTGGGGAAATATCTTTCCTATTGGTGTGGGCTGCTAGTTTGATGTGCATGTTCTGAGAGGCGAATTTCATTGCCATTTTTCACAGCAGGCGCAACCGGCGTACCTTCTGTACTTGTGCAGTATTTTAAATTAAATTCAGTTAAAATGGAATTTTGAAGAGGTTCACTCCTTAAGCTACAAACCAGGCGGTCTCGGAGAAGTCCGTCTAGCGCAATGGCAAAATTACATTCGATGGCTATTTTCTTTAGTGCTGTCACCTGCACCTTAAAGCTTCCAATCATGATATTTATGATACGCACCGGGCCGGGGAGCAACAATCATTCAGCGTATGCTTAATTTCCTTATATGATAAAGCACTCACCTGGC
>CCAG010003108.1:0-76964 GCA_001077435.1 Glossina morsitans morsitans
GTACTATACTATATCTTGTGTGATTAGCGATAAGTAGTAGTATATTTCGTATTGGATAGGACGGGAATATCCTATGTCAAGGCAGTAGGATTACGCTTTCCCGCGAAATGTAAACGGCGTAGCGTTTTTGAGAGTTAAATTATGTGCTAAACAAAATGCAACTTCTGGAAAGTGTCTTCACTTCTGCTTAACTCCGTCCGCTTGATGTCCGATTCAACGCTGAAGATTTTGGAACATTAAATTTACATATGCCTTACTCTTATTTATCTCATAATCGTATATGAAAAAATGTGAAGGGCAAAGTAATGTTATCACTGCTATTAGGCTTAATATTTTTTAGACTTTCTAATATGTAAACTATAGGCACACATGTAATTGATATTAATAATTAACATTACTCATACGCTTTGTTGTATAATAAACTTGCATGCTTTTGCGTATGTGTGAGGAAATCTAAAAATAACTGTTACGTTTATGTTGAAATAAATACATTACGCAGTTCTAGTGATATGTTAAGAAAATTAATAAAATTAGGTGAAAAAATTTTTAACAAAATTGTAATTTCATAGAAATTCGTGTACAATGTATGTAAATAAGTAGTTTGCAAATACGAAAATGAAAAAAAACATGTTTGCCTTGACTTATAACACGAAATATTTTCCAACATTGACGTATTATATGCAGCGTATTTGCTATGCAGTTTTTTATTTAACGTGCATGGATGCATTTGTATGGATACGCGGTCGTGTATATGTATACAAATTTGTAAATGTTTGAAATAATAAGAAAGCATTCATTCATTTTTTAAATTTCATGCGATAACAGCAATTATAAAGTGAGACTTGTGATACCCACTTACATACTTTTGCAAACAAGTCGGAACTTATGTGCTAATTTGTTGTTTTCATTTCTTACAATTGTTGATAATTTTAACTTTAATAGCGAGCAGCAGAAGCAAAAGCAACAGCAGCATCAATAACTTTGCGTTTAGTTCATATCGTAACGAACACTATTGCATAAAATACAATATATATATATGTAGGTGTATATATTTATATGTATATACAGAAACATGTACAATATATTATATATATATATATATATATATATGTATATAATTATATGAATACCTATATACAGATTAAGGATAATATTTTCTTAAAGTTGTTCTAAACGTAAATCTATGAGCGAAACTTTCAAGTTTTTTAAGAAAAATGTCAAAAAAGTTATCATCTACATGATTAACAAATACATGCAAAATCGCAAATTGTGCAAAACTATACAAGCTACATATAAAACATATAATTGCATATATATATATATATATATATATATATATATTGCATATATATATATATATATATATATGTATACGTGTGTGTGTGTACATTTACACATTTATATTTCTATGTAAAGAATGTATGCTTTCACACACTTATAGTGTGTGAACTATGTTATACGTGCGATATCTGCGAGCGAGCAGACACATGCACAAGTACATACATACACACACACAAACACACAGGCGCACATAAGGCACATAAGACAAGTGTTCGTGAATTCACATATATTGTGCTCACACTTCGTTAGCATATTGGAGACATTCGTGTAAGTAAAGATCGAAAATCGTTGTTTTTGTTGAGCAACGATCAATGTAGTGTTGGCTGGAATTTCTTCAATAATTAGTTGTGTTGTGCCTTCGCAAGTAAGTAGTAGTTTGGCTACTGGATGAATTTGTTTGGCTTGCAGCGTGGCAAGCAATCAGTACGCTCCAGTCGTTCCATAGTGTTAGATCGTGCGCTTAATCTAATAGTGCCAAGCCCGTTTTGAGAGGCCCATCACTCTACCCTTTAATAGTGGGATAGATGGGGTTTGCAATAAATGAAAAAAATTTTTAAAAAAAAAATTAATTTTTTTTTTATTATTTACTTAAAGAAAGAAAAGAAAGAAAAAATTTTTTTTTGCAATTGTTTAATAAAAAATATAGTTAAACGATAACCGCTAAATAAGAAAAAAAAAATAAAAACTCGAATTGTACAAAATCCCGATATACATGAAAAAGTAAATAGATCGTCAAATTAATAAAAAGCGAAAAAAAAAAAATTTTAATAAAAATTACTTTTTTTCCAATTTCATGCATACTTTTCAAAGAAAGTTAACAGTCTAGTGTTTATCGATTGGTGTGAAATTTTTTTTCTTTTTCTTAAAATTCAATTTATACATTTGTTAAGTGGGAAAGTGCAAGAATAGCAAATTCTAAGCGTTGATATTTTTAGGGGTATAATGGAGCCCCGTTGGAAGCGGTAAGTTTTCATTAAAAAATAAAAAATAAAATTCGATTTTTGTACAAATTTTTTCTACTCTTGAAAAATAAAATTTGCTCTAAGTAATAGAAAATATTGAGAAAAACTTTCATAATTAATTTTTTAAAATTACAAAAACAAAAAATGATTTCAAGTCGTAAAAGCTTAAGAGCACTAAACTCTTAAGATTCTCTTCATAGGTTGTTTAGTTAGTTGGTTACTCAGTGAAATTTTTTTCTCTTCTTTAGAAACAGAGACAAATTCTCTTTAATTATTTCTCTTACGAGTCTCTCTTTTTTTTTTTTTTTTTGATTTCTTCTGTCTCCGGCATTATGAACTTATCTTTAAGTTTAACATTTTACGCGAACATCTTAGAAGAAAAGTGATCGATATTTAATCGGAAACATTTTCCATTCCAGTAATGTCACTGAAGAAGACAAAGAACATGTCAGTTAGGTTAAAAGGCCATAATCAGGTTATCTGTCTTTTTTTTAATAATAAAAATAATTCTTCACATTAGTCAAAACAATTCAAGTTTATCTTCGTACTTCTATTTTTTTTTTTTTTTTTTTTGCGGGAACCAAAAGTTAACTGTAGAGCACGAAATTTTAGTTTACTTCACTTTATTACTTCTTCTATTCGTTTTTATGAGCTTTGATAGATAAAAAGTCTTGAAAGTCTTTTACAAACAATACCCGAAATCTACTCCGTTATGATTCGTCTTGATAAGTGCAGTTCCTTTGCCGATTGTTGTCTATAAAAAATATAAATAACTTGAAAATCGTACTTCGCATAAAATCTGAAATCTTTTTTCCAAAAATTCTGATAATTAACCAACTGACCGAAACATATAAATAAGTATTGAACTTAGTTTGATGTTTGAGAATGTCTTGCGTATGCTATTTCCTGATGAATGACTTCAAGAAGAATTGTGAGATCGTACCGTAATGCGCTGTTAGATTCAACGAACGTTCAACTTAAGCTTTACTACAGTCGTAGTGAAAAATGTAACGTGAAAATATTATAAACTAAACCAAATCAGGAACTTTGCAAAAGAATCAGCAACCGAGCGTGTAAAGAAAAGCGAATGTGAAAACATGTTTTTCTTTGTTCCGAACATTTTCAAGGAGTCTGTCTGACGAGTGCATTTGCAGTATTTTCGAGTATTTGAAACCCCAAAATGATAAGCTTTCGACCAAGTGGTTACTATTTACGTTTTTCGCCTAACGCTCTTTTGAAGACTAGGTCTCTGACTAAAGCGGTAAAGGCACAACACTTCAACAACTCGCTATTACTATTACTTTCCCCCTTTCCCCACCACTTTCTGATCGTCACCGTGTTACACGTATTGAGGATATCTCCTGAGCGATTGGTCATATTAAAGAAAACAGAAAAGAAAAGCTATAGCGAATAAAGAAAGACGCGGCTGTTATCGAATGAAAAGACCGATATGTTTGACATTTATGCTGATGCTTAAAAACCTAGTTGTGAAATTATATAATTTTCAATATTAATTGTTAATGTACTATTCTAGTTTCGTATGTGGGAGTTGGTTGTATTAATCGCCAAATAGATTTTTTTAAAAAAGTCCCGGGAATATGCTGTTCGCTTTAATACAAACGAAATGAGCTTACTTCAGATAAGACAATTCCCGATGTCATCACTCTCTGATAACCGTAATATTAGAAAAACCTACGCAAGCTTCTAGCGTAGCTTTGCAGACAGTAACTACATGTTCCAGATTTTTTTTATATTTATATTTTTCTTTTATTAAATTTAGACCCGAAAGCGCATCAAATATTAGATATTTCAACTTTTTATTAAAAAGACATCGGACGACTAATGTGCACTTTTTCGATATTCGATGAGCATCTTGACGTACTTAACGAGATTTTGACGATAAGTATTTGGAAATCCAGTGTAAGGAATTGAAAAATATTGAGCTTCAATTTAGTTTATTAAAATCTCTTCATTGCCAAATAAATTCATATAATAGGTGGGTGCATAATTATCAGGCGTTTTTAAACGGTATTATCAGGCGTTCCTAAACACTACTTATTATGAAAAGGTACAACAGTAAGAGTTCTAAATGAATAATACGGAGCGTACTACTTCATCCACTGTTTGAGCTTTTTGAGACGACGGACGATAGTTGGATGGACTACATTGAAGTTGTCGGCTAGCATTCGACTTACCAAGCTTTCAGCTGCCAAAAATGCCTGGTCGTCGAAATCCGAGGGTCGACCTCTTCTTGGCTCATCTTCCAAGCTGCCCAGATTTGAAACGGACAAGCCATTCCCTACAGCGACTTTCGCTGATTGTGCTCTCTTCGAAAAATTCGTTGAGATCGCGAAATGTCTGCGCTGCTTTCTATCCTTTCTCTCCAACGCACTTGTAGGGCCTTTGGAAATACCTTAACCAAGCTTTGTTAAATCAGCGAAATTTTAATATTTCTTGATTTTTCTCTTGCCATCCTTAACAATGATACAAAGGTTTACCGCCAAGTCGGAAATGTGTAATATAAAAATCTCTGCTTCTATATATGTGTAATTTTATTAATGAAACACAAGCTAATACAAAAGATGAGTGCCTTTGAAATCAAGAACCATATTATTAATGCAGTAAAGCAAATAAGTAATTTTTCATTTTTCTTATCTTGAACTAGTAGGCATTGCCGTATATGTAAATTTGTTCACAACAATCAAACAACATCTCAATTAATGTTCATCATTATATAAGAATAAATCTCAGTCATTTAACTCTCATATACACGAATCTTCAAATTACCCATCTGTGTACTAGTTGCCCAGCACTCCATTGGTTAGAAATAGAAAGAAAAAAACAAGTAGCAGTCTTTGGTTTACGATTTCTTTGAAATACGAACTATTGGTTCGGATGGAGACGGTAGTGTAATCCTATTGATTTAAATTTACATCCAATGATACACAACCAGGAGCACTTTATATAACATCAAGTAAAGGGGCTGTCATTAAGCGCGGTACTCATTAGACCTTTGGACTGCTTGCTACCTTTTTTTGTCTTACAATTAACTCCTTAGTTAGTAATTTCAAATAATATAGTGCCGACTCTATGTCGACATAGGAGTTGGTGTAAAAAATGTATGGTCGATATGTAGTTGGCGTAGTTGATACTTCCTACAATCGTCCTACTTCTTGCAATTTGAAAAAAAAAACAGCTTTAAGTAAACTGCGCTTCACTTTGAAGCTTAGACATTACCTTTATGTTTTAGACAAAACTTCATTCAAATGTCCGTCACGGCTTTAAACACATTGGCGCAAACGATGCGTTCAAGTGTTAAGTACTCCTTCCAACACTGCTTGGGTTATGTCTGTGATAGTCCGACGAATTTTTTCCTTCAAATGTTCAAAAGTTTGTGCCATGCCAGCATAGATCTGGGCTTTGACATATAAACGAAGGCTGACGGAGCTCTTTGATGAACATCGTAACATTTTTTAATAATTTCCAAAGGCTGCGAAATTTTAGGTTGCTGCGTGGTTAAACTCCAAATTGGACTGCATATCTTAATGACTGGAACAACATAAAAATATATAGTTGAAAATATATATTTGATAGTATCGCTCGTAATGAAAGAACTTCTATGAATGAAAGTATATAATTGCAAATAAAAACATAACAAAAATACACTCCAGTTGTCTGATCATTTTGAAACTTCAGTCGCTGAATTTTCCAGATAAAAGAAGTTTCAATGAACAATTGCCTTTAAGATAGCAATACTGGTTTGACTTGGCGGATTAGTCGTAAAAGGACCCGTCCATCAAAAGCCAAAGAACGTGCAAAAATATGATTGGTGTGGTAAATAGAAAAAGCGCTTAATATAATGAAGCAAGGTTTTGAATTAAGGGAACTTGTGAAAAAAGAAAATTAAATTTCTCTTTTTCAGACCATGAAAAATGAAAAACGAGTAAAAGTACCTTATGGAGGTAGGACTGCTAGTGCCCAATTTCTTATATCATCACACCAACGTGTAAAAAATTTTTTAAATATATCTATGTATATATAGCATCTAATATGCAATATATATTTTAAATGTAAGTTTTTATTAAAGGAAACATTACAAAGGACGTATTTCGCACACTCCAATAAAGGATGGGCACATTTCAGGCCAGTTATAGCTGTGTCTAAGGCTAGTCTTCCGTACCTTAGATTACACAATGTTGATTGAGCTGACCAACTTATTTCTGAATCTTTGACAGTTTAGTGTAACAGTTGCAACAAAATTTTCCAAATTGCAACTTGGACAAATATGTTCGCAAAAGCCAAAAACTGGATCAAATAAAAAATTGATAGTCGAAAAAATCGAAAAATTCATTGTGTCTACCTTCAGTCGATCTGAAGACGTTCGAAAGCTAAGAATAACAATTATTTTCGTTGGCTTCTTCCATGGTTTATAAAGAGTTATTTGGAATGAGATACTGGTAGATTTATCTACGAATAAGGCAGATGTGCTTTGAGAATACTTAAAAGTCTATAACTTTTAAAAGCTTTAAAAATATCACTTTACACTTAACTACACCTTTGGTGTTTTTTCTTTTCTTCCACAGGCTACTCTTTGCCGCAATATTAGCTGAAGTTCTAATAGGATCAGATGCTGTAAGTGTTGTATTTTTTTTTTTAGGTAACTTCTGCATCCATCACAGTAATGTAAGCGCAAGCGAGGAGTAGAGTCAAGTGAGATTTTATCACAAATGTAAGATTTCAACTTAACAGCTACTCACATGTTATTAACTTCTATGCTACGATATCGGTAAACAGACAACAGTTTCAACAGAGATGCAAGCTTGAGATAACTAAATTCAATCCGATAAGGAGAGTGACAATATAATGTTGAACTCCATTCTTTCAGCTCTCTATCAAGAGTAGTAATTGATCGTAACAAACCGAACTTCAGTATTCTTTACGGTATTTAAAATTTGTTTGCATTATATGTAATGTGTTTCTCCTACTCACATACATGGTAAGTACACCTTTACCCACTCGAGAGGATGATGAGCACTTTTAATAATTAAAGACAAAAAAGGAAAGCTAAAGGGACGATATTACCATGGTAACATTTCGAGCATATTCATAACATTGTCAGAACAGTGTTCAGTTGCCTGTCTGTTATTGAAATAATCATAGTTACGAAAATTGAAAGCCATTCGTATATACTACCTTTTTGAAAACTACCATAATTCGTCCTTATGAAAAAATTTAAAACATGAAAATATTTAATGTCGGTATCGGTAATAAAGTCAAACTTCTACAAACGGTATACATTTTCTTTTATTAATGATAACGGTGTGTGATTTTTTTCTTTTAATTTAACAATTCAAACTTCCTAAAATAACTTTTCAACGTTATTATTATTCCTTGCAGCAATTTTGGAAAATTGCCGACACAGGGGCAACATCAATATCGGAAAGACATTACCGGCCAGAATATCCACAACCACTGCCTAATCCAATTGACGATAGTTATGCAGTGGTAGACAGTCCCAATGCTCTGCCACCCAAAAATTGTACTAGTGGCCCGGTTGGTTGTATTCCTAAATGTTTCGCGGAGAAAGGTAATCGTGGCCCACATGGTCCCATTGGTGTTCCGGGTCCCAAAGGACATCAAGGTTATCCTGGCATAGAGGGACCACCTGGCGACAAAGGTCAAAAGGGTGATCCAGGCCCTATGGGTCCTCGTGGCTTAAAAGGTGAAAGAGGCACTTCGGGTATTCCTGGTATGCCAGGTGTTCCCGGAATTCAAGGTGTCTCGGGTAACCCGGGTGCTCCTGGTGTACCTGGTAAAGATGGATGCGATGGCGAAAAAGGCTTACCTGGAATTGCTGGTCTAGGTGGTATGACAGGACCTCGTGGTTATCCCGGTGTGCCCGGTGTGAAAGGCGAAAAAGGTGAACCAGCTAAGGAAAACGGTGATTATGCTAAAGGTGAAAAAGGCGAGCCGGGTTTTGCTGGCCGCTCTGGAAACCCAGGTCCAGATGGTCCGCAAGGCTCTAAAGGTGATCGTGGAGATACTGGTCCATATGGAGTACCAGGTCCTCGTGGAGATCGTGGCCAAAAAGGTGACAAAGGCGCACCTTGCTTTGCTCCTCCACAACCCGGCAAAAAAGGACAAAAAGGCGAAAAAGGTGAACCAGCTCGAAATGCAGCTCCAGTGCATGGTACCGAAACTATTAGTGGAGAAAAGGGAGATCGTGGAGAGAAAGGGGATAACGGTCCCCCAGGTGAAAAAGGCGAAGTCGGATATCCTGGTGAACCAGGTCGTGATGGCATGAAGGGAGAAAAAGGTCTCCCTGGTTCGTCCGGTGATAGAGTAAGCTAAACATAAGATCATTTAGAATTGATCATTATATTTCAGCGTATTTGTAGGGCCGTCAAGGCAACTTCGGCCCGCCTGGTCCACCTGGTCAAAAAGGAGATCGTGGCGAAACTGGTTTGAATGGCCTAGCTGGCCAAACCCGGCCTAAAAGGTGAACCTGGTCGTCCGGGAAAAGCTGGTGAACGTGGTCTACTCGGCCCACCAGGTCCTCCTGGTGGTGGGCGTGGATCTCCTGGTGCCCCAGGACCGAAAGGTCCACGCGGATATACTGGTCCACCGGGCCCAAAGGGTTTGGATGGTTTTGATGGTCCACCTGGCCCGCAAGGTTTACCTGGCGCTAAAGGTGGTCCCGGTGTTCCTGGTTCAAACGGGGTTGAAGGTCCAGCCGGCGAAAAAGGCGAAAGGGGCAATCCCGGTCGTCAGGGTTCGGTAGGACCTATCGGTCCACAAGGTCATACGGGTCCTCCAGGTCCAGAAGGCCAAAAAGGTGAACCTGGTCTTCCGGGATACGGCGAAAGAGGCTTAAAAGGCGACGATGGAATTCCCGGGTAAGTTGCATAGCATTTGACTTTTGTAATGTTGACGAGACACTACAACTTAACAGTCTGGCTATTAAGAATCCGTTGTCCTGCTGTTTTTCAGTTGCAAAATTTTCAATAAGAGCCAAGCTCTGTCAGAAACTTATAACAATGTAATCTGTTTTTCATTTGTGTAGTATACCCGGTCTTAAAGGTCAAAAAGGTGAACGAGGTTTTAAAGGAAATGTCGGTGCCCCCGGTGACGCTCAATTAGGACGTCCCGGTACACCAGGGCGTATTGGTGTACCTGGGCAGAAAGGTGATCCAGGTCGTTCTGGAGTACCAGGTCAAAAAGGCGAAATGGGCCCAAAAGGTGATATTGGAGGAAGGTGCTCAAGTTGTCCCCCCGGATTTAAAGGTGATAAAGGAGAACGTGGACTTGATGGAGCTCCTGGAAGCCCTGGACTTCGTGGACCTCCTGGAGAACGTGGTTATCCTGGTGAACGAGGCTCTGATGGCATCGCCGGCTCGCCTGGTGCACCAGGAGATAAAGGTTTCGATGGCCTACCAGGTCTTCCTGGTCCAGAAGGCCCTGCCGGGAAGGATGCGTTGCTTGACTTGGATCTTATTAATGTCGAAAAGGGTGAAAAAGGCGAACGAGGCTACAAAGGTGCTCTTGGTCCTAAAGGTGATAGGGGTGAAGCTGGTTTTCCAGGTATACCAGGTCAGAAAGGTGAAGTAGGCGAAAAAGGTGATAAAGGTTATTCCGGCCCAGGCGGAACCGATGGTAATCCCGGAAGTCCTGGTAGGGATGGACGCGATGGTGTCCCTGGTCAAAGCATAAAAGGTGACGCTGGAAAGCCAGGCCTAGACGGAGAAAAAGGAGATAAGGGTTTTTCTGGGCCACAAGGATCAAAAGGCGAACCAGGATCCTGCGATATAGACAATATCAAAATGCCTCTCAAAGGAAATAAAGGTGATCGAGGCGATCAAGGTAATCCAGGCCCTATGGGTCCAATGGGCGAAAAAGGAGATATCGGTAGACCAGGACACAAAGGTGAACAAGGTGCTGTGGGCCCAACAGGTCCGGTAGGACCCCGTGGCTTAGCAGGCCCGCGCGGAGAAAAAGGTAATATAGGTCCAATGGGCGCTCCTGGTAACCCTGGAAAAGATGGTTTAAGAGGACCTCCGGGAAGAGGCGGCGTTCCAGGACAGAAAGGTGAGCAAGGTATTGCTGTGGCCGGTCCTCCTGGGCCTCCTGGCCGTATCGGCATGCCTGGCGAAAAGG
The DNA here is from genome assembly GCA_001077435.1 of Glossina morsitans morsitans. Taxonomy (NCBI): domain Eukaryota; kingdom Metazoa; phylum Arthropoda; class Insecta; order Diptera; family Glossinidae; genus Glossina; species Glossina morsitans. The sequence goes on from CCAG010003108.1 coordinate 10,458, forward strand.
GTGATCGAGGTCCAACTGGCCCTTATGGGCCTCCTGGCTTAGATGGAGCTCCTGGTTACCCCGGCGACAAGGGTGAAACTGGTTTTCCAGGTACACCTGGATTCTCTGGTCGCGATGGCGAAAAAGGTGATATGGGTCCCTTGGGACCTCAAGGTCCTCCTGGCCCTCCTGGTAAACCCGGCGTAGATGGGGTTCAAGGTCGCGATGGTGCAAAAGGTGAACAAGGTAGCCCTGGCATGGTAGGAATGCCTGGCTTAAAAGGTGAACGTGGTGCTCCTGGCAACGATGGTCCTAAAGGATACCCTGGTATAACCGGGCATGCTGGTCGACGTGGTCCTCCTGGGCCTGCTGGAATCCCTGGTAAGCTTTCTGAGATACCTACTTATTTTCTTTACTCATAATTATGCAAATCACTTTCAGGCGTGAAGGGTGACAAGGGCGAGCGCGGATTAACAGGAAAAGATGGATTACCTGGCCCACGTGGTCCGCAAGGACCAACTGGACTTATGGGCATCAAAGGTGATACAGGACCAGTTGGTCCACCAGGTGCGGATGGTATACCAGGCTTAGAGGGAGAAAAAGGAGAATACGGTCCTCCGGGACCAGAAGGTTTACGTGGTGAACCAGGCGACGTTTCTGAAAAAGGTCAAAAGGGTGAGCCAGGACCACCAGGGCTACGTGGTGAAAGTGGAAGGCCAGGGACACCCGGATTACCTGGAGAAAAGGGTGTGCCTGGTCTTGCGCTACATGGGCGACCTGGAGCTCCTGGTGAAAAGGGCGATAGGGGTCGGGACGGTATAGATGGCCGGGAAGGAACGCCTGGACAGAAGGGTGACCAAGGTTATCCTGGTCCCCCCGGAGCAAAAGGCGACAAAGGTGCAATTGGACTGCCCGGTGTGCCGGGACATCCCGGAATGGATGGTAAACCAGGAGAAATCGGTCTCCCTGGTCCGATGGGTCATACCGGCATAAAAGGTGATAAAGGAGAACGTGGTTTCCCAGGTGCTAATGGACCTAAAGGAGATAAAGGAGAAACTGGTTTACCTGGTTTCAATGGAACACCTGGAGCTAAAGGAGATCGTGGATTGCCGGGAGCTGCTGGCCTCAACGCAGTACCTATCACGATTAAAGGTGAAAAAGGAGATATGGGTGAACCCGGTCTTATTGGTATGCCTGGTCCTGCAGGCGAGAAAGGTAATCAAGGTACACCTGGCTTCTCTGGGCCGAAGGGTGACAGAGGTCTAACTGGTCCTCATGGCACCCCAGGATTAAACGGAGCTCCAGGTCAAAAAGGTGAAATGGGACCAATGGGTGACATTGGCGTTCCAGGCTTAACAGTAAAGGGTGAAAAAGGCTTGCCTGGGCGTACCGGTAAAAATGGACGGGAAGGTAATTTCATACACATCACTAAAATATCGTAAACTTATCCCCGTATTGTTATTTCAGGTGCTCCTGGCCCGGCTGGACAAAAAGGAGAAAAGGGCTTACCTGGTCTTCCCGGAAATCCGGGACCTGAAGGCCAACCTGGTCCCATTGGTCCTCCTGGTCCAAAGGGTGAACGCGGCTCCATGGGATCACCTGGCAGAGACGGTGGTGACGGCATGCCTGGTGCTACAGGTGTTAAAGGCGACATGGGCTATCCTGGACCCAAAGGTGAAATGGGTTCGCCAGGACTTCAAGGTCAAAAAGGAGAAAAGGGTGATTACGGTTTAATGGGGGCTCCTGGCATGCCCGGATCGCCTGGTCAAAAGGGTGACATGGGTCTACCGGGACTTGATGGCCGCCCAGGTCCTGTCGGAGCACCAGGTGAAATGGGTTTTACTGGCCCGAAAGGACGTGACGGTCGTGATGGTTTATCTGGTCAAAAGGGCGCAAAAGGTGAGCCAGGCATGGTGCCACCACCTGGGCCAAAAGGTGAGCCGGGATATCCAGGAAGAAACGGCCAAAAGGGTGAAACGGGTCCTCCAGGTCCACGTGGTCTAGTTGGCCTCAAAGGTGAACGCGGTGAAAAAGGAGAACAAGGTTTAATTGGTTTGACTGGCCCAATGGGACGTCCTGGTCCGAAAGGTGATCAAGGGCTCCCCGGCCCAGTAGGTCGTGATGGGCCACCGGGTCTAACAGGTGGAAAGGGCGATGCCGGCTTACCTTGTTCCGCAGCTCAGGATTACCTTACCGGTATTCTGCTAGTGAAGCATAGTCAGTCAGAAGAAATTCCACGTTGCCAACCAGGTCACATCGAATTATGGAACGGATATTCAATGCTCTATATCGACGGTAACGATTACGCTCACAATCAAGATTTAGGATCTCCCGGATCTTGTGTACGTCGCTTTTCAACACTGCCAGTCTTGTCGTGCGGACCCAACAATGTATGCAATTATGCTTCAAGAAACGACAAATCATTTTGGCTCACAACTTCAGCGCCACTACCAATGATGCCAGTACAAGTTCAGGATGTTAGCCGTTATATATCTCGTTGTACCGTATGTGAAGCACCATCGAACGTGATTGCTGTGCATAGTCAATCGATAGAGATACCAAATTGCCCAGCCGGTTGGGAAGGTCTTTGGATCGGTTACAGTTTCTTAATGGTAGTTTCTATTCAAGCCAATATTTGATAGAAGAAATAAAAATTAACTATTTTTACTCTTAGCACACTGCCGTAGGCAACGGAGGTGGCGGTCAAGCATTAGCTTCCCCAGGCTCCTGCCTGGAAGATTTCCGAACAACACCATTCATCGAATGTAACGGAGGTAAAGGTCAATGCCATTTCTACGAGACCATGTCCAGTTTCTGGTTGGTAACACTAGAAGATTACCAACAATTCCAGAGACCCGCAATGCAAACCATCAAAGCAGGAGAGCTGCTGACGCGAATTTCGAGGTGCCAAGTATGTATAAAAAATTCATCATAAGCAAGGGTGGTCCCTTCTTTTCCCCTTTTAGTTCACCCTTAGCTTATATTTCCACCTGTTCGCTCCTTTTTTGTTTTCATAACTACTCTCTCTCTCTCTCTCTCTCTCTATATATATATATATATGAACATATATATATATATATATATATTTTTTTAATTAACCTTAAAAAATATATCGCTACAAATTTCTTAAATATGAAACAGATAATATACACATTCACAACATGAAATGAATACTTTTGCTAAGTAATCGAATGCCAAACATGTTAAAGTAAATGTAAAAATTTTTACCGAATTAAACTAAACACCAACATCAATACAATTTAAATGTAAAACAGTGCATATGTAACTTTTTATAAACGAATTTAAAGTTCATTTTTAATACTTTTTTTAATTATTTTATTATTAGTGTTTTTTAACTTAAGTAAGAATCAAATAAATAATTAGAGAAAAAGCTAATTGTGAAAAAAAATTATAAAGATGTAACGGATAATATTATATGAAGCGAATTGTAACTGAAAATAATTCAATTCAAAATAAAATGGTAGTACGAAAGATATTTTAATTAAGAAATTCCAAGCCAAAAATTATAACATATAATGAAGTACTTGTGACGAATATTAAAAGAAAGAAAAACAATTTTAATATCATTTCTTTCAATTTATATTAAAAATGCTATTTTTCTTCTCTTTCTTTTCCCTTTTTTTTTTGTTTTAATTATAATCTGACCAATAACTGCCATACAGTTTTCTTCGTATGTAATTAACTGTTTTATTAACAAAAACCAAAAAATCAAATCAAGACGAAACAAATGAATGCATACAACTACATAGAATCCCTACTCCCTAACGAATAAGTTGTAATATTTCACATTATGTATAAATTTAACATCAACAAAACCAAAAATATAAATAAAGAAATTCTCATTAAAAAAAAAACAAACAAAAATAATAAGTGACTTTATTTTCATGTGCTTCGCTCTAACTTGACAATTTCAGATTTCTGAACTGAATGATTTCCGCAAATCTTTTTTGAATTCGGCTTTACATCAGTTCAGTGAGTTCCGCAGAGAGTAAAGCAAAGGTAATCACGTAACTGCATTAAGATTACACGACTTTAAACCCATCTATAGGGAAAACGCCAAAAGGTTTTCTCTTGCCCATTGTTTGTTTCCTTTAGTTTTCACGAAATGAACAGACTAGTACGTAAGCGAGTGTAAGCGGGTTGGCGTAATCCAACAATCTTCTTCGAAAATAGTTTATCTTTCTTTTTTTTATTATTACGATTATTATTACAGCTAAGCAGCCAGAGAATGTCCGCTATAGGTATAGCACATTCGTAGTCGGAAAGTAGTATGAGAAAAGCAAAAAATAGGTGTGGCCTCAGTCTGGGAGGAGTGTCCCCGATCGGTTAATCTTATGACCTTGCACTATAGTTACATCAACACACCAATCGAAATGAAATTACGTTCTATCGCACTGGAAATTGAACCCAAGTATAGTGGATCGACTGTTTGGCTATGTGATAAACGCAAAACAGAACAAGGACAATCACGGCAAAAACGTGAGGCTTTAGAACGCTCAATAAATCTGCTGAATTGTTTTCTAAGCTATATACGATATTTTTATATATTTTGGCTTTGGTAAGCAATCGAACACACAATATCGCTTGGGATTGACCATAATCGTTTAGGGTTATATTCATTTTGTCAAAACGAAAGAAGTTTTCTAGTTCCTACAAAGTATATTCTTGGTCAGCATCAACGTGCGAACCAATTGGATGTGTGTGGCCAGTACATGTTTAATATTTGATGAATATTTAACATTGAAAGAGGAGGGTGTAAGGTGGATCCAGGACAACTAGAAGAGCGGAAAAAATACTTCAGTTAAGAGTATTTTATCAAGAGCAGTAGATTAAAGACCGAACCAATTTCGCTGGTCGAAATGTTAGTCGTCTTTACGGGAAAACTAGACGTCTCACTTAACAGATTCGTATGACACTCAACTCAGGTCAATGTGTAGTCATTCCTTACCATCTTTTAGAGCAGTTAGAGAAAACAATACTCGACGTCTAATATTCTTCTATCAAAGCAATGCGATCTTCCACTCATTGCAGCGAACGGCTAACGTTTCGACAACTCACGATGTCGAATTTATTAAAACGCGGATGCGGTAAACATGGATTTTTCAATCTATCGTATAGATATTTTAACGTAAAAGAAATTAGTCTATGGCGAAATGGCTATTTATTTCAAATATAAATACCAATCAGATCCTTGATGCCGACTTGTGTCAAGAAAGTTTTCTTTCCCGGCCTGCTATGCGTATAGTTTTTTAAGTAACCTTGGCAGAGTTTTTTTTTTTCATTTAAGTTTACTTTACATGGGAAATTCGCTTTTTTTTATTGACTCGATCGAAATGGTTTTCGAGTAAATGATCTTGGAAAATGCAATGCGCCAGGCTAAGAGTATTAATTCTACTTTAAATATGATGGATGCCACGACCTGATGATGATTTCTTTCTTAACAAAAGAACTTGAAAGGCGCAATGCGACAAGTTAAAGGTTTTACCTATAAAATCTACATATTGGTTACGCATTTGCGTAACGTTGACTGAAAAAAAGAAAAACAAAAAACCCTCTTAGGAGACGGAAAGCCTCAAATTTTGTGCTTGTAATAACGATAGTAATACGAATATTAACATCTTTCGAAGGCTTACCAGTAAAAGAAATGGACTTTACAAACCTAGCAGAGAAGAAGCCTGATAACAATGAGGCACTAATAGAACTGAATAACGTGAGACTTTTAGAAAATAGATAATTTGAATAGTGAGAGGAGATAACGTAAAAGAATAAATTACATACAACAAGCAAAAATACTATAGTGGAATACGACCCACCATTAAATACCCTACACCACTTTGCTTGATACAGTGATTAATGTAACGACTTCTCAAAACAAGGCGTTGTATAGGTGATGGTTGAAAACGTGGTCCGATCAAAACATTCTCGATAGCCTTCATCCAAATCACAATTGTCGGGTGACTGTCTAACTAACATCGTTTAAGTCAGAACGTCACTAAAATCGAAAAGTGTTTTTTCAATAGGACAATGCTTTCATCTAAGATATAGCATCCCTCCAGCATCCAAAGCTAGCACCACTGAATTTTTATATTGTACATGCACTTCGGTTTTTCTCCGAACCAATTCACAGATCGTCCCAAATTTTCTACATATTCATGCGAAATATGAAAATCATAAAGTTGGCGTATTATTATTTTCCTGCTGGGGCTGATATCTTCTTCTTTTCAACCAAATTCAAATTTTCGACCGTTCTTGCTGCAATCCCGAAACACTCTATTAACAATGATTCCTTTTGTTACCTTATCAATATTTAAAAAAAAGAAAAAGCTGCATAAATTTGGATAGCATTTAGAATGGCAACCACCTTCCACTTAGTATCTTAGCATTCTTAACAAATTTTCACCCTCAATACGTAGACGCAAATGTAAAAAGCCGGTAATAAAAATAATGATAAAATGAAGAAAAAAAAATGTAGTAAAAGCATAAAACTGAATTCAAATTGAGGGCACATTATCATGTGGGTTTCATGGAAGAAAGGGAAATGAGGAGAACAAAAGATAAACTCCTGGAACTGGAAATGCAATGACAACAAATTAATACGACGTTAAATAGCACTAACAACGACAAGTGACTAAGTTCTGCAGGAGCGCTTGCGTTAATATGCATATATCTACATATACTTTCATTCATATACATATATATATATATGCATGTGTGTAAGCACATAGGGGTGGTTAATATCTTTTTTCAATATCCCGTCCATATATTTCGTGTAGATAAAACAGTAGTTGGTTTTGTCAGAAGTCAAATTGGAATTGTAAGAGTTAGACGTGAAAATCGTATCAGACAGAGCGCAAAAAAAAAAAAATAAAAAATTAAAAAAAGTAGCATAAGAGAAAGTAAAATTTCAATAATTATTAAATCAAATAGTTGTGTGTTAACGTTTTTAAGTTATTTATTATGATTTTGTTTTTTTAAGTTACCGTTAAGCACAAAAATTGCAAAATTGCAAATCGAATGCATGAAATTGAATAGTTCTGTGAAAGATTTCAAAGAAAATTTTGATGCACTTGCTTAACCAAACGTCCTGAGCGGATGTCATCGAGCAACCCCTAAAAGGTTAAATAAATGCAATTGCGTACGCGTATACAATTATTCATCAACTTCGTTTCCTTACCCCGCTACGTGTATGTACGTGTTGGTGTTGTGCTTATAAGAAAGCTTAAATAAATTATCTGAATGATTATCGTTTTGTTGTTGTTCTTCCAATCAATCTGCCTGTATTGTCAGCGTTTAGTGTTATACATTCATGACCGATGGATCAATCCGAAAAATGTGCGCCTATTAAAAGAAGCAGCAGAATCAGCTAAAAGTGCGAAACTAGGTCCAGATGAATATCAAGGATGTCAAGTGAAACGATCCAGAAAACGAGGTTATGTTTTGAACTCGAGCAGTTCAAATGCATTAGGTGGCAACGAGTATTGTCGTTTCTGCGCCAATACACCGCAAGGCTATTGCCGTCATCATTTTCATTTACAAGAGTTGCATATGCATAAATTACAACAACAAAAGGAATACAATAACAGTCTGTGGTGTTCGTTGGGTAGAAGTTTTGAAAGAACGGCAGACTTGCGGCAATTGCGTAGAATAAAACGTGAATTAAAACGTAACTTGCAACAACAAGAACAGCAAAAAATCCAACCAATTCCTTTACTATCACAATACAACAACGTTGAAGGTCATTTTCTAGCACAGGACGAGCAAAATTCACCCACAGATTCCGGTTATCAATCCAGCCCGTTGACTTCCCCTTCAAGTGTTACCAGCACCATTCAAAGTGAATTCATTTCGTTACTATCGTCTGACGATGCTGGTTTAATATCGCCTTCGTCTTTTGAGGACCGCCAAAGTGCGTTCGGTGCTAACAGCTGCGGTTCAGCCTCTCAAAGTTTTGTACCTTACAATCATAGAACTGGTTTATCTACCACATACTTGTGAAAATTTTTTACTTTGTTTATTTGCTTTTCCCTCTTTGAAGAAGACTTTAATAGATAATCTATTCTACAAGACTTGTTGAAAGATGCTCAAATATACAAATATTGATTGAATTTGAAGTCCAATTGGGTTTTAACAACCCCCGCCTGCATATACACCTGAATAGCGAGCGCTATTGAGTTTAACAAGAAAACACTTGAATCTATTCACACAAGTACTTGAAAGAACTTAGCTAAGTAGAAAAAAAAGAAAAAAGCAATTCCCAAACATGCGTGATGAATCCTAATAACTTGTGAAAGGGCTGCTGCACTTATTAAAAGCACAAAAGCAAAATTACAATATGACTTCAAGTGAGAGTAGCACCAGTTCGTCACGAAACAGCACACCTCGCCATCGGCAACGCTCCAATGCTAGATCAGCGAATAATTCGCCTACAACGTCGATCCTTAAGCGTAACGCTATGTCTAGGAAAGCACTTGTACCTCTAGAACATGGTTGCGAAGATAACTGGACTTGGAGTCGGCGACATCGTTCCAAAGAAGTAGTATTAAGTGGACCTAACGACCGGACAGTGCATTTCCATCCGAACTGGAGTAAAGGTACTGCCGGTGTACAAGGGAAACGGCCCTTAAATAATGGTCGTTTCTATTGGGAATTACACGTCTCGCAACGTATATTCGGTACAAGCATTATGTTTGGTATCGGTACCAACAAGGCACGCTTACATGCCAATTCATTTCGTAATATGTTAGGCGAAAACGTACACGGTTGGGGTCTGTCCCATAAAGGCGTGCTATGGCACGATGGTATTGCGCTGCTGTATACGAAACGATTTAAAGAAAATCAGGCCACAGTTATTGGCATACTATTCGACGGCATCGAAGGCACACTAACCTACTATAAAGATGGCAAATGCTTGGGTGTAGCGTTTCATGGTTTAGACAAGGTAAGCAGAAGGAAGACGAGAACAAGAAAGTAATTTGCTCTCTATGCTCTATAAAGATTTATCCATAATAACATGAAAGTAGCCTCAAGATTCTTCATGCTCATCAACTTTGACTTACAGTGATTAAACAATTTCCAAGTAATCTAGCCGTGTTTTGAGCCGGAAAATACATTTTCTTAACTTAGACGCAACATTTCGCGCATTTGTGCGCAAAGTGAACCTTTCAGAAGATCGATAAATCGAAATCAAGGAATTGTGAATCAATTTCAGTAACGTTTGTCAGGTGAATCTTAGCGTAAAAAACTGACTAGACGAAGCGATGATTAGGTGCTGGACTGTTTTCATTCCCGTTCAAAACTAAGTGCAAAGCTATTGCGCTCGCTGCAGAGGTCGATTTCAAAGAAACTGCTACTATTAAATAGTACACAAAAGACTCGTACAAGCTTACTGTATTAACTTCCTCTGCGATTGTAGTCGTACCCCTTGAAGAAAAAAAAAGGAGAAGGAGACATCCCAGGAAGAGTATGAAGTTATAAGTTTCTTGATTGATGAAACTATGGATGATGATTAAGAAACCATATGCGAAGATTAAGATTTGCTTTCTCCCTTTTTGCGTTTTTCTAAATGAAAAGAAAATTGGACAATCCCTGATTAAGAAGCAAATATTTGCGGCGAGTTTTAACAAAACACATGACAAGTTCACTCTACTCTCAGCGAAACTAATTATCGAATTTTAAGGAGAAAATAAAGTCGTGATTTCTGTCGTAAGTTCGGTGTTTAGAAATAGCTGAAGGAGAACTACAATGACCGTTCGCAATGTTTTTCATCTTTCTTACAATCTGTTCACCAAATTATTTCTGCTATTTTAATTTTATTGTCCGAAAGGGTCTCAAAATATTTGCAAGTGTTTCCTCTTCGCCAAATTACTTCTGTTTTCAAAGAATTCATTACAAAGAAAAGGTTTTGATAAAGTCCCCCTCTTATTGTAATTAGTTAACTTTCTACTGCCCCTTGCGTACGTGGAAACCCGGATATCATAAAGTGCCGCTTCCGGACTAAATAACTAGATTCGCAGAGAGACCACTGTGCTATTTGCAGTCGCAATTCCAATCCGCTTCAAACACAAGCTTGATGCATATCCTTTCTTGAGAAATGTTTAATGCTAAATATTTCTATGAAAGGACTGAACTCACCAAATGTGTATCCTGTAATGTCCCCCAATCCTCTCGGCCACAATTCATCCGAATGTCCTTCATCGAGATTTATTGAGAGGGCACTTGGCTGTTCAAGAGCAGGCATGATTGCGAGTACCTGTGGCCTTTGGTGCTTAGATTATACTTATGCTTATTATATGGATTATAAATAAGTAAATATATATAATTACATATATATTTATATACGAACATCGACTTAAAAGTCAATATTCAATCATTCGTTCTCATATAATTTGTTTAGTAATCACTTTCATGCGACAGCCAGAGCAAATACCACCATCATCTAGATCTTCATGAGTTCCGCCCGCCCTTTAACCAAGCACTGCCTTTGAAACTGTTTTATATACTTACTTACATTTTCAGATTAAGGAGCCCTTATATCCAGTCGTCTGTTCCACAGCAGCCAAAACTGAAATGACTTTAAAGTGCGCACGTCGCGATTTTGTCAATTTACAGGATCGTTGCCGTGCCGTTATTATGAAACATATAAAAACCCGCCAGGATTTAATACAATTGAAGCTGCCTGCTATTATAAGCAATTATTTAGCGGAAGTTTTAGGCGATTACACACCATTGAGGCAGGTGGATAATTATGATTTGTTGTTTGATTTTTAGGTATATGTACTTTTAATTAACTGAATCGACATAATTAATGTTAATAAGATTTTAAAAGAAGAATTGAAGAAAAAAGGTCTCATGATAACGTTTACAGTGCCATGATTTAGATAAATTAATCAGTAATTAATTCTCGCTCATATATATATCTATATATATAATATATGTATAATATATATTTTTAATATCAAGATTAAACCATACACAGCAAAACGTTCACTAACCTTCAAAAAAAAAAAAAAGAAATTATTTTTGTTTCCTCTGAAGTGGTTAGGGCCGATCTAGTGCAATATTGTTGTATAAGGTGTTATTTTTCATATTTTTTCATTTATTTAAAAACCAATGTAAATTAAAGAAACCGAGTGGATTCTAGTCATTTTCTACATACTGTTATATGCATAGATGCAAAACGGGTATGTAAACAAAGTATTGAAGAAACAAATAAAAAAAAAAAGAAAACCAATCCCAACCCTTCATGTATGAATAGATATATATGTGTATAGTGTATTACAAAAAATAAAATATATTGCTTATGATTCCATTAAAAATCGTTAATGTATTATAAATCAATTGTACATTGTTGCAAGCAAACATAATGAACAAATAAATAAATTTTACAACAAATTAAATAATTTTATTTTTAATTATTTAAATTATATTTAAACAAGTAAGAACCCAAGAGTGGCGCACGGCCCGCCATTAAATACCCTACATCACTTCGCTTGACACAACTTTTCATCTAACAACTTTTCAGAATCTTTATATCTTTATATGGGAAATGGTCGAGAAAGTGATCCGGTCCGAACCATTTTCAGCAGCGTTCATCCTTAAGCCAAAACACGTGCTTGTACCAAATGTCATTAAAATATCTAAAAAACTGCGAACTTTAGGTTAGGTGCTGCGTTCATTTTTGTAAAATATCTACGAAATTGCACTAACGGTTTTAAACTCTACGTTGCTGACTTCATTACCAATAAAAGCGTGGAAAAAATTTGCAGAGATCTAGTGACAAATTCTAAGAAACTTAATGAAGCAAGTATACGAAAAGGAGTTACATAACTATATCGAAGACTAAATTACGCTTCTAAGCCTTACATTTTCAGAAAACGAGACGGATCGCTGATGTTTACGTTTTAACGATGTTTACGTTTTACGTTTAAAAATTGATGAACGGCAAATTGATGCTTTTGCGCAATACTTCATGCGCCGGTTTATAGCTATCGACGATCGCAATTTGAATATGTTACCCGACAATAATTTTACGATCGAAAGATTTTCGATAGTAGAAAGAAAGCCCGCTTTATCGATAGCTGTAAACTTACTACTGGAGTCCTTATCTGACAGTTATCGAATTTACTCGACACTGGCAGTCATAAATTGGCCCTGAGACTTGATATTCCGTGAGTAGCCTACTAGGTAAAAATCGGGACTAGCTAATTAATGTTCACGGGTTCGAATCTCAAGTGTGGTAAAGTTTACTTTGATCGCAGCTGTAATGAATGCTCACTAGGCAAAGACGTAACGTAACGTTTGACGATCGGGAACAACCGTTAGACTGTTGCCATGAACTCCCCCAGTCACCTATCTCCTTCTAGTTCCTGGTAGCTCACCGCGTTATTCGAATGCAAGACATCCGATTGCTCATAAAAAAGATGAATTGTACCAAATTATCAATCATTCATTGTAGGACCATACTCTCCCTGACAATCCCTGCACTATGCTAAGAAATATTTAAAGCATGCATGCTTCTTAAGAAAAAACGTATTCTACTTATGCATGTGATCTTTTTTATAAAATGAGTTGATCACGCATTGAACTTTACGGACATGGAATAAATTGTGCCAACACTTCATACACAACAACGTAGCACGTTCTGCGAAATATATTGAAATTAGCTAAGCAAACGTGTGGAATGTGTAGAAATCCACCCCCTCTTAGGAGATCCTGTGAGTGAATAAACCACAATCTCCCCCCTCCGTAGCATTTATTTATCTTCTTATAGAAATAAGAAATCGTGGCGTTTCTTTGTAATTTTTAATGCAAATAAAATTATTTTATTTTCTACCGTTGGTTTCTCCCTGATAGCAGTTAACCAATTCAACCATAATCAATCAATTAAACTAAAAGTTCATCTACAAACTTACCTACGAACAAATCATGACATTGATTACAACAAACATAATAATCATAACTTAAATTAACGTCTTAGAGAAAATAAAAACTTAAAACACACTACAACTCATCCGTTAGACGATGTATATTTTGTAAATGATCTCCATAGTCGGTAACCTCACTGCCCACAAATGTTTCGTAATTGTCCAAAATTTCCTGATATGATAAGCGATTATCATGGTTTTCATCTGTCGCCGCAAACAAATGATCGACTTCATCGGTGGCTACAATTTCATTATTAGGCACAACCCAAGATAAAACTTCATTACCAATCAGTACACCGTCCCTGTTTAAATCATAGTCCTTATCGAAACGTTCCTTTTCAGTAATTAACCATTCTTTATCACGTTGCTCGGCCTCCTCGCCTACAAACTCTTGAAAGTCAATTTTACCATCCGAATTTGTATCTTTTTGACGCATGGTTTGTTCGAAAACTATAGGTAACATGTGCGGATGTTCTTCGGGATTGTGGAAGAGTGTGTATTCTTCTATGTTAAGTTGATCATCTTTATTTAGATCGGCCGCATTAAACATTTCTTTATCGTCTCTAATTAATTCTTGTTCTCCATCGTAACCATCAGCACTGAGAACCTCTTTTTCATACTCCTCCTCATCTATGGCATAGGTATCTTCTAAATACTCCTTCCAAGTTACCTGACCATTGCTATCTTGATCTATTTCTTCAAAACGATCGGCAGATTCTTCTTCAGCCAATTTTCTGCACATGAAAACAAATAAAAATTGGAAAAATTTTAGTTGCAAATATGTAATAATGCAATGTATAATTTGAATTAACAATTTGATTAATCAGGTACGAAGACCTCAAGTGTTCCAAAATCAATCGTCGGGGGCTAGCTTCCACAGAACACTTTTGTATTCTTTAACGAATACGTTAAACGTTTGTCGTTTAATTTGTAACACCAAGTAAGTAAGTTTAGTTTGCATGCACCAGAGGCCCTACAAAATGTGCAATTTTTTGGCTTGTTAAAATTCTGCGTTCCAGTGGAAGGAAATTTGGGAAATGAGCTAAATTACTGGGAAAAATTGCGTAGGCAACTGCATGGCATGACCGTATTTGATATTCACGGAAGCATCATGTACAATTCCTAAGCCTTTATAACCATTTCCTATATATGGTAAGATACTGCGTTTACATGTTGGCATCAAATTCAAAGTTTTGTAAAAAAAATGGGCTTAAACGATCATCCATGCATTGCATCAACCGATTTGATAGATAAATACGAAAGTGCTGGGACTAAAGCTTTTGCTAACCATTTCATATTGCGTGCTCCATGTTGAATCAAATAATACATGTATACCCGCTAAAATATAACAAGATCGTATCAAAACAGCAAGGGCAAAGTTTTAAATTAATATATGGACTACGTGGAAATTTCTGCCGCTATATTCAGTTTTGCTTTAGCTTATTGGCTTAGGAGATAGGACGCGATCAAGATGCAGCTTAATCAGTGGAATTTGTTCGGCTCTGAGCATGGTAGCAACACACAGATGGACGGACGGATATTGATTGTCGTAGAACGAAAAATAACTAAACGGCACTTCACCGTAAATAAAGATATAAATTGCATAAAGTGCATGTGCGTAACGAAATACAAAGTGCGACGAATGCAATCAGTACCGATTCCAATGGAAAACATACAATTTTTATCAAATGCATTGACAATTAACTCACTTAAAAGATCTTAATATCCAGGCTTTTAGTTCATGGCGATCGATATATTGATCACTATTTAAATCCATTAAACGTATTAACACAGCTAAGCGACGTTTGGACTCTTCCGGTGAGAGTGTGTCAAATTCTTGAGCTTCTTTAACATTACCTATAATAAAGAGAAAAAAAAGGGAAGGAAATTTAAATAGCAATTAAAATATGCAAGTTATTACTCACCTATGATAGCTTCGTGATCGAAACCAACTTTATGCTCTCCATTATCGAAATGATTTGCATCTCTTGGCTGATAGACACCATCTTTTACACGTTCTTTACTATTTAATTTTTCATGTTTATGCGGCGCGATACCAGCACCATAAGTTGGCATTGTATTTACCATCAAAACAAGGGCGGTGCACAAGAAGATCAAAGAAAATTTTGTTGGCATTGTTTTATATTTTTTGTTTCTTATTTTTGTTTTTGTAATCCAATTATTTGCTCCAATTTGTTTCCTAATTTTATAATTATATCAACACTTTAATATGTACATTACGAGTCCGCTTTTTCTCTTTTTTTAATGGTAATTTCTTACAGCTGTTTTATACATTATATACTGTTTGACGTCGTCAAGCATGCCTCAATAATATTAAAAGTTCTTCATTTCTACACTCATTTCAAGTGGCTGAAAGGAGAAGGAAGGTGTTTTATAAACGAAAAAAGCAGATTGCAGATGCTTTATTATTTTGATTAAAGATACAAATTATAATTTGCATTAATGATATCTGAAATAGATATATATTTCGAAACATTTGACTTGTAACAAAATATATAATTGTAAATATGTTTTCTCCTCGAAAATCTTAGGCGGATTGAAAGACAGACAACCTTTATTAAATATAAATAAAACTGCTCAAACCGGCATATAAAGTTCACCACGAATATAGTTAAACTCAACTGTTTTAACTTATATAAATATCAACACAACTGCAGTTTCACTGCGTTCAACAAGAAGACTAAGCAGAAAATTTCAATTGCAATTTTATACAGCTAACTTTTTTTGTAACAGAAATTAGATGAGTCAAATTATTTTATTTTATAGAAGGCACGCCTGGCATATTCTTTAGATTTGAATTTTGAATGAATTTAAATGTTCGTTGCATTGAGATGGAAAGATATTTCGGCAATTTTAGTATACAAGCAGAGAAATCTTCAAATTACTGCTACGAAAGCTTATTAATCTGACTTTTAAATTATTTATTATTACGTTACCGCCCAATAATTTATATGTAAGTAAAAATACTAAGTGTGTGCATGCACATAATATATATTTCTACCATTCTTCGAGCATACAAAACTGTGTACCTGAAATGACATATATATTTAGATTCAGTATTTCTCTGTTAGGGATTTCTTTCAAGACTAATATTTGAACAGCTTTCTAATTTAAAGGGACTGAAATTGAAAACATTTTAATCCCACATATTCACCCAATTGTAATAATTTTCTTTATTTATATATATATATATATATATAAAATTTGACGGTAAACCGGCATTTAAAAAAACGACAGCAACAAAACTTACCATGAACTTTCAAACAAAACGCAAACTTCTCACAACCAAAGTCACATTTCTCGCAAAAATTAAAAAAAAATTTTAAAAAAGTATTTAGCGTAGGGAATTGCAATTCTTCTAAAACACCTTTTCTCTTTTATCATACAAAACGCATTTTAATTAATCAAATTTCGAGGAAGCGATGCAAATAATCACATTTCTTTTATTAGCAGTATAAAATAGAGATGATAAAATAAACGATACCACATTGGTTTTAAATACGGTAATACCATTCCTGAAGTGTAATCGATTGCATTTTTACAGTTGTCACCACAATGTATACTATAATGTTACACTGGCAGTTCTTCGCCATTTTGACAGTATAGTTAGTAAAAGTGATTATTAAAAAAATTTGCAATTTTCGCATAAAAACAAAAACATATTTCACGACAAAATCAATAAAAATCGAAGTGAAAGAAATTAAATAAATAAGGTATTAATTTTAATAACAAAACGGAATTCTTCGCTAATAAATAAATAGATATATATATATATATATATATATATATATAAAATTATTTAAAGGATGTAAGTAAAAATGAAGTGTGCGCGCTGTAATAATAATCATTAATACTCTAATTAACTAACAATATATATGCGGAACTACGAAATAAATATAACATATGCGATAAGATAGTTTATTTATTTTTTGTTATGTTTTTAAGTTAATCAATTAGAGTAGATATGCAACAAAGCAAAAACAACTGAAAGTTCTCATTGTGGCGAGTTTTTATGACATCCGTTTTTCTTATGGTGAAATTACAATTAATACAAAATATTCGAATGCATATCGATATCGATTCTTTGTTTTGTTGTAATCTTAAGTGAACGTGTTCATTGCATGCAACGAACACAATAAATATTGAGAAAATTAAATATATTTAATTCAAGAAATTTCACCGGTCATCTTGATTTTGTCGGCTTCAAAAATGTAGGATTAAATATCAACCACAAAATTTTGTTATGTACTAAGTAAAATTGCGTATGTTAATTTTGCACAGGTAGACAGTGGTAGACTATTGTCATTACTGTAGACATTTCAATATATTTTAGTTCTTTGGCATATGTGTAGACGCACGTCAGGGAAATTCAAGTCAAAATTCACAGACCACTTTAGGCATTCACACAAAGCGGAAATTAAAACGCCACCTCAACATTTTTTACCATGCTAGAGGAGTCCCGGTTGAAAGACGTACCCATAATTGGTATGAGCTTTGCATTTTTTTATATAATTGTTTAACTTGGTAGATGCCCAAAACTGCATCCGATATAAACTAAGATTTCATAAGTTTTGATCTTTATCAGGTCCTTCTTTCGAGAACGAGATATAATTCTCTTCGCGCTGTTTTCTTTCGCAAAAAACGCTGCAACGTATATTACTCGCTTCCTCATAACATCTTTTTTAAATCTTAAATAGATGGCGTACTTCTCAAGAGGGGCGCGCAATCCACGATTCGCCATGTTTTTTTATGGTTCTAAAGGAGCAGAGATGCTGACCATTTTTGATATTCCATAAAAACTCTTCTCTTCGTATGATATATATGTGATTCCCCACAAGTTTTCTTTAGTATTCAAAACTGGTGATTTTACAAAATTTCAAGAAACATATTAATGAAGTTTCAATGAGTTAGGACATGCTGAATATGTATCCTATTGGCCTGTTCTTTGTTACAGATCCGTTATAACTGTTCAAATATTTCAATGGAAAGAAAAGTAAAATTTAAAATATAAAGTGAATTGAAATAATCAATTTCTGTATTATGAGAATTAAAAATTAGTCCGTGGCCACAAACTTCACGTTGCATATTCACGTTTACATATCTGTAAATATATATATGTATAAGAGTTAATAATTTTTATTATTATTTGTTTAATTCATGAAATCAACAACTGTTGCTGCCACATGCGCGCTAACAAATATACACTCGCACTAAAAAACTACCACCAAAATCCACCACTATTGCAAATAAAAGTAATTGAAGAACGTGAACTAACAAAATATCCATTAATAATACAAGTTTTTTAAGAACAAACGACAGACAACCTTCACTTGCCACCATTCTATCTATATGCATCACCACACAGAGACACCAATGTGACTTGTTCTGATTACGCGACCGTAAGCTGGTATGTGTGTATCTATGTTTTCATTCTAAATACAATATATGTATACATACATATGAAGCTGAGAAAATGAAATGAAATTCATAAATATATCATTTAAAAACCACAGCAATATTGGCAAGTATTTCAAATAGTGTTATAAAGGTTTTTCCCGGCAAAGCAACGAAGAACGCTTGAAAGCTAAGGAGCAAAATACGTTGGAAAGCAACAAAGTAGCACAAACTTGCCTAATTAACAAAGAAAAAAAAAAAAAAGCGAAAATCAAAAAACAAAAAATCAATATTTATTTATTAAATAATTAACCATAAAAATATATAATAAGCAGTATTTTCAAATTCTTTGCATAAATTATAATTGATAACAATTTGCCAAATGCCATACATTATTATACGTGGTAATTTAGCTTCATATAGTCACAAATATCCATGGCGTGTTCTCGTTTCGGGATTAAAAGGTAACTTTCGATGCATTTCTTCATTGTTAGATTTAAATTGCAATATGTTTATTAATTTTCAAATATTTGTTTTCATTTCATTTTTGATTTTATAGTTTTTCTCTCTCTTCTCTTGTGACAATAACGTCATATGAACAGATTTCATTTTGAAGGCAATGAGGAAAATATATAATGCCCGATAACATATGCAGATATTCCAAGCCAAGCTCGGGCACTGTAGTAAATAAATTTTGTTGTCAAAATGCTTCTTACCTGATTTCTGATTATATATTTTTTATCAAAAACGGAAAACAAAATTTGAATTCATTATTTCTATACCCATCACCGAAGGATGAGAGGTATACAAACATTTTCTCAAAACGTTCGCATCGCCCAGAAGGAAGCATCAGAGAACCCACAAAGTTTATATATTCTTTTAAGTACGTCTGTCTGTCTGTCCGCGCAGTGTTTGTTGTTGTAAACATTCATGCGAAGTACTAATTTTTAAGATATAATAATTGAAAAGCAAATTTTTGACACCGTCCAAGTTTGGCTTTGGCGTTATTTTTTGATTAGTTGAAGTTTTTTTAGTCTGACTTGGTTTAAAAAGCAATGAATTTAAATTTTGTTTCGTGTTTTGATAGCTTAATACATACACAATCAAATAAAAAGCAGTTTTGCATTATATGACTTTCGCTAGAAATGACAATAAAATTTATTTACTATAATGTCCGAGTTTGGCTTGGAGAGACTGTATGTGAGAAACGCATATATTGAGAGCAAACAATTATTTGTTTGTGTTTAAGTAACGCTTCTTTTCGCATCAACATTTATTTAGATTCAATTCCATCAAATTCGTTCCTATTTCACTTAGAATGCCCTTTAGATCTCAACAACACCAAGTGCAAGCAAGGTTGTTCTGGATAAGGAATCGCCGTTTTACAATTTGTCTACATTTTTTGAAAATTGGGAATCATAGCGTAGAATGTGTGTGCATACTTTGCTTGTGTTTTAGGAAAACCTACGGCCAGGTTATGAATAAGTTGCGTTAAACGCATGTGTGTAAATACACGACACGCTATGTGAAGAATTATGCATCCGTGACATCATAAAAAATATGTGTGTTCTTTGAAATCATTACACCCTACACCGCTTGTGGTATAAAGTATATTAAATTAGTTGGGATGTATAGAATACTCAAAATGACCTGAGGCAGACCCGTCTTTTATTATACCAATCGGTCCACTCACGATCATTTTCTAAATTGATGTAGGTCTGTCTATCTGTCTGCTATAGATCATAATTTTTAAGGTATTATGGTAAAATTTGATACATCGATTTATTGTGGTCCAAGGACGAACGCTATTGAAATTAGTTTAGAGCGGACCGCCTCTACGAGAACTTGTCGTAAGACGCCTTACTTTGAAAAGTCATTACATGAACAACTGTGTTAAGGAAGTGGTGTTAGATATTCAATATCGTCCGTAGCCAACTATAATTTTTGTACCTGCTCCTATTTATTTATTTAGAAACTAAAAATTAAAATTGCATGACATATCAACCCCAACAAGTTATAGTGGCGCTGTGTTTTAGTGACGCTACGCGCGTAATTGAGATTTTTCCGCTGTTTTACAAAGCCACAAATAGGGTTACTAAAATCAACTGTAAATAGTAAACTAATGATCGGATTTTTATGATTATTTGCCGCACTTGACGTTTGAAGGTTGGTACTATTCAAAAATCAAAAGCATTTGTCAATAGTGGCGACATCTACATGTCATCCTTTAAATCAATCAACTCTGTCGTCTACTCTTAATCTAGATAAATTATTAGCTAAGCAGCAAGACAACAGAATATCTGATATGAATTGTAAACTGGGAATTTGCCTACTTTATGCGTAATTGGGGCGAGTATCATTCTTTTTCGAATGCGATCGCTAGCTCTCAACTTTTGATGTTTTACTCAGTGCAAGAGATGGTAGGCAGATGGACGGATTGTCGGTAGGGCGTAGGCAAACCTTCGCAGAATCTTACTCCGATCAAGAATGTACCTTATATACAACTACCATATATTTTATCGGACCACTAACTGTTACAAGCGAAATAGAAAATTTAATATATTCACATTTATTTTTAAAATTTATATTTGCTATTAATTCTGTTTTTAATTTAAATGCCAACGTGAGACTCGAAATTCTGCTTAATCGGCGAAGGGTTCACAGAGCACAAAAATAAATGCATACAATAGGGAGCATTTAAGTAAGATTTTTACAATAACCTAGCGATGTTCCCAAATTGTGTAAACATAAGACTTGCATATGTGTACGGATATGTTGCCCGCAATAAATACATATTGATCCGACCATGTTTAAGCTTAAGCGAAAAAATATAAATTCTTCCCCGGATGCGGAGGAACGATGGTGGTCAGGAAAAGTTACAGATAGAGACGGATAGAAGTTTGGAGTAGTGCTTGTGTTCATTTGACTTAAAAGTGGAAACGTCGGTGTGATCAAAGAATGCCGAGTCGCGGTAGTACGTCGTACAATTTACAAGCAATTCCGAAGGGAATGGGGCGAGAACGTTGAGAAAGCCTTGCCATCCTATTAAAAGACTTAATTAATGAACAGATCTGTTCTATTCCTCTGAGACACTTGTCGTGAATGTACCTATGTACGCATTGAGTCTTTGATGAGTTGTCATGAGATCATATTTGGTGGCGGTGGTATGATAAGTTCAGTACTTTCTTCTGATTTCCGCCACGAAATTGTGTAAAAATATAGTTTTGTTATACGATTGACATCTTGTTCACCAAATATTGTATAAAAAGCAGTATTTTACTATTAAATAAACCGCTTCATTTTAAATTGAGTAAAGTCACTGCAATTGGCTACAATCACTATGCATATGACGCATAAGCATCGGCCTGGAAAAAAGTTGCCATAATATTATTATTATTATTGCTGCATTAGTGGAAATAGCTTTTAGCTTAGCTCATATATTCACTCTTAGATTTGTCATTTTCATTAGTGTTTGCGTTTAAAGTAGACGGCACGAAAAAAACTCAGCAGTGGTAAGAATGATCAACTTTGTATAAAAATTAAAAAGATTATTTATTTTATTTCATTTAATATTTTATTTGCAGAGAATATAAGAATTTCATTTTATTTCATTTATTTGTTTAGCAGCAAAGCAAAAAAAAATTTTTTTCTCTTTAATTAAGAATATATATGAAAATGCGTTTGTGTGATTAAAATTAATCTTTTTACTTTTTTTTTCCTTTTCCTTTATAGCGTCCGATATTGAACAATTGAATAAGTTTTCGTGTGGTGGTTACAGCGATGAGACAACAATTGTTTATTTAGTACACCCATGTCATATACTGTCAGCATTGGAGGTAAATTGTAAATTGTAAATTTGTATACAACAAGCCTTAATATAGAGTGTACAGTGCACGTTGAAAGTTTCCCGCGTGTCATTGACCTAAACCCGCACACCAACACCGCACACAATTAAGGCAATTTGGCTGAGATACGACGTTGCGTAAATAAAAATGAAAATGCAAAGAAAAGAAAAAAATAAACACGTAATAGTCAGAAATTGCAAATTTAATCGCTACCTGTAGTAAACCAAAATTGCTGATCAAATGTATCACACAATTAACTAAACGTTCTTGTTGTGTTTATCTACCGTCCGTAATGATGTTTAGTTCACTGCATTTCTTAATAACTTTTGTTTAGTCACGTACTCTACGCTTAAAGCAAAAACAGATATATATTTTTCTTTTTTTGGAATTTTTTTAAAACTTTATTATATGTAGTTAGAATAAAGAATTGGAGCAAAATTTGGAAGCAAGCCTTGCGTGTGTGTGTGTCATGTGAAATATTTTGCAAAAGACAACATACTAGACCGAATGGTTTAATGTAAAGCAAAAGGCGAAAAAACTCAAGGAACGCAATTTCTAATAAATAAGAGGTGGACGTTTTATTCATATCGCAAAAATAAGACGTGGAGGTTTTATCCGTAAAAAAAATTTTTCGATTTTAAAGGTTGCTAATTAATTATAAATTCTAATAAAAATTATCTATAGCGCTTTTCAAAGGCACTTTCTGCTCATCACTTCTGTGCTTTACGTTTACGTGTTTACGTAAACAACGCTTCTGTACACACGTCTGACATACGTTCTCACCCACTTCTTAATTCTGATGGTAAGAAAATGCTCACAACAAGATTTTAGATGGACAATCTCAACCCGCGATCCTGGTTTCGACATACGCCATATGCAGCCTGCACATGACATAAATATATCTTCACGTGGTAATATTTTTTAGAGCCAACCAAGACCATTATAGAAAAGAATACTACTTTTCGACTAAAATTTAAGAAAGTATTCTGCAATTTGGTGATTTAGTGAAAGGTAAAAGGGTAAGCATTTAATTTTCTGACTTGTGCTCACTTCACATGTGAGCGTAATAAGAATTCAGTGAAATATTCATTTGCTGCTAAAATTGTGAATACATGTTTGTGGGATTCGTACTTTCGTGCATGAGCAACTCGCTTGTGTTCAACGCGAACTAGCTTACGCGACTCTCCTTATCTCTGTTGTTATACCTACGAGTTTCTGAAAATCTTGCGCCTATAATTAATTATACAATAAATAATTGTTCTTCTTCAAAGCATTCATTCTCCATTCTATTTAACATATTTATTCAATGAGTGTAATCTTGCGATCCCAATCTTACACATTTAACCGCAGATTTGGTAAACTGAAAAAGCTTCTCAAACAGAAGTAATAGAATTTTATAGGCGAAAATGTTATATTCTCCCTAAAGTCTTTTTATAAATTTAATTTTCTTCTATTGACCTGAAATGATCTCCTAAATAGTTAAGGCTTATATATAAAAAGATGATTATGGACGCGACAAATTTTAAAAGTTCGAATATAAGTGTATGGCAGTGTACGGGCACTTGAAACTTCTGTACCTTTTATGCTTTTCATCCGCATTTTTACAGGGTTCTCCAAACAACTATTCTCTAGAGAAGTACGCTCGTACCTCTACGACGTCGGAAATTGATCTTTTCATTCAAATACTCGCCAATCAAGCAAAAAGCAATATTTTCCAAAAAATCCTCTATACTCCTCGAGCTATAGGTAGGTAGATAGGTGTAGATCAAATGTTTTTTTGCTTTTTTTTAATGAAAATTTCCATCAAAATAGGCTGAAGTCGCCTCACGGAAATGTCTGCGGTGTTGCCATTTTTTAATATTGTTCAAGTTTTTTTTTCAATTGTTAAATATTCGATATAACCGCTTTTTTCTTTTCTGTCCTTCTGCCCACAAAATTGTCAAAAAAAGCTTCTTGCTAAAACAAACGGGAGAGTTTTAGAAGACTTTTAAAATGGACTTACCGCTTAAGGTAATTAATTAAGACCAGCAATATGAGAATGGCTCGGCCGTTCTCATTTTATAATATTTTTCCCAAATCATTTCTTTTCCAACACTTTATGCTATGCCTATGCTGCCTTTAATTTTATCGAACATCGAGCATACAGTTGTCTAAAGAATTTCCAGTTCCTTAAACTATCACATTGGTTTTATTTTTTAAGCTGGATACAGTTTGTCCGGTATTTCTCTCATCTATTTATTCCATCTTCGAACTTTCTTTGCCTTTATTTGCTTGGTTTTATGAACAGAACGAACAGAGAGTGAAACATTTTGAAGTGTGGTCTCAACAAAAATATAATTCAAATCCAATTAAAGTTGCGTAAGTAAGTACAGTATTTTTGGCAAATTGGCGAATAATACTAACTTCTGTTATTTTTTTATTTGTTCTATCCAATTGATAGATTATTTCGAAAGAGCTACGTAGGTTAATTACATTTTTAAACTTGCAGCAGGCCTTAGGCAATTCTCAACTCGTTATTCTCTTTATTGGACGCCAAACAATGGTATATTTACTCAAATTTTTCCAAGTCATCTATTTATTTTAAAACAATTGCTTTTAAAACACGCAATGTCTTTCCACACCTCTCTCAAAGTAAAGACTGGACCATTATACGATCAGAAAAGTTGCTTTATATCCAACCAATGTCGGGAAAATCAAGATCAAGACTATTTACAGAAATCGGACGTGGGCTTACTATTGCAAAAAATCAATGGATCCTCAAAGATTCTACTTTTCTGATATGCGGTTTTGGACGACGTGTTACGACCATACATATACAAAAGCCTTGTAATATTCGAAAATTGGTTTTCCGAGTATCTAACCCTATGGACATTTTGAAAATACTTTAGAACTTAATATCAAAAGAATTTTAAATTTTATTAAGGCTGTTAAACTAATCATCTAATCTACCTAAAAAGAAGAAGAGCCGATAGTCGTAGTTGCTAGTGCTCATCCTACTTTCAGTCCTAGAATATATTTTTTTCGTCTAAATAAATTGTAATAATAGTACTAATATATGCATGGAAAGATTAATTCAATCAAATGATAATGAAACTCGGATATTTAATAGATTTTATCAGGCTAGAAAAAGTTCAGTTTCTAAGGTAATCCGTTACCTTGTCCGAATCATCACTACATCTTCATCATATTAAGTTGTATTTGTTGTTTTTCCTACGACTAGGAGGATTTGCTTTTCTAACAAAACATTTCCTTAGACGAATATACTCTGAATGGTTATATAATTATATTTTATCGTAAAGTGTGAAAATGTGTATTATGAAAAAATTTCTTGATTTCCCAAAAATAAGGCAAAAAGAAAGGGAACATTTTTGCAAGGTTTGGTAATTTTTCATTTTTCTAGATTTTAGGTTTCCGCGTGGTGGCTTCATCGTCGACTGCGGTCAAGCAAGATTACAACGAATATATGTGGACAATGCGTAAAGAGTTTAGTGAACCTGAACCCTTGGACACAGAAACTGCAGTTAAAGAGAATCTCTCCAATATAGGACGTGAAGCGGCAGGCTTAGAAAGCTGCCATAAAGTCCATTAATCCAAATAAACCTGCAACTAGTCAAAACCTATCATTTACCAGAACCTCTATACACATCCTATACAATCCTTTCAACAACGAGAAGAAAATTGTAAAATAAATATTATTTAAAAAAAATTTTAAATTTGGAAGAAATAGAAGAGGCGGCAAAAGCTTCAAAAGCAACATACAACACACCCTTAACACCTAAGGGTAATTTAGTATTTCTGCATATAGAAATGGAGAATGAGTTTTATAACGAACTAGTTAAAGAAGAATTATCGACTACTGCAACACCAGTAAACTCTGCACCTTGCGTCTGTCCTACGTCTTCATCTTCAGCGCAAACTTCGTGCAGTGCAGGCAGCGTAAACACAAATGCCTCAAATGTGGTAACAATACCAGTACCCATAATAGCAACAGAAGGCATTTATTCTTATGTGGCTATTAAAGGATCTTTACATGATCGCTGTTGTGCCGTGTTCGGCTTAAATGACATCGAGGTGCAAGCAATATCAAAACGCTTTGAGAATGCTGTTAAGCCGATAGTGAATGGAGTTATGATATCAATTTCGCCTATTGCTATGATAAATACCTTGGCTCAGTTGAGTTATAAGGTGGTAAGCAGTTGCGGCGAAGCAGAAATTTGTTGGACACTACAACGTGAAATTTAAATATTAAAACTTTTTTATATTAATTTTGAACACTCTGTATACATGGAGAAACAAACACAATCAAAAGAATAAAAACAAGAGATTTTTGCTGTTTATGAATAACAATTAAGTAAAAAAGGATACGTTCATAAAAACACGAA
Organism: Glossina morsitans morsitans; assembly: GCA_001077435.1. Taxonomy (NCBI): domain Eukaryota; kingdom Metazoa; phylum Arthropoda; class Insecta; order Diptera; family Glossinidae; genus Glossina; species Glossina morsitans. The sequence goes on from CCAG010003108.1 coordinate 37,023, forward strand.
TCCTACCAAACGCCCAACGCTGTACTAGGCGTTTTTAACTCGTCTCTCTCGCTCCATCACCATCACTGAAACAAAATAAAAGACAGCTTCAACATGGAACGCCATAAGGCTGACTGTTGCAAATGCCATAAGCAAGTTCAGCCAGCTCAGCAAACAATCAGCGACATGGATTTTGACCGTGGAATATGGAAGGCTGGTAAGATGTCATTAATTAAAATTGGCTGAAACACGTTTAAGGCCTATTGACATTTTTTCTTAGCTATCTATAATGAAGTGGAACGCGTGAAACAATTTATAGCGAAAGGCAAAACAATGGATCGTGATGACTGCGACTATACCGCTTTACACTATGCAGCTCGGAATGGTAATGAACAAATCTGTAAAATGCTAATCGAGGATGGTAAGGCTGATGTCAATGCGCGAACCAAAGGCGGTGTGACCCCTTTGCATCGAGCTGCTATGATGGGTAAATTTTTTTAAAAAAGTACCATATGCTGAGAATGAAGACAACACAAAGCTTTGGTTTCAAAAAATTATTTAAAAAACCAACTGCTTACGAATATCTTAAAAAAAACTGTTCTATCATTTGGCTTTTCGCAAACCAATTCTTAAAAAACAGAACCTTACCTTATCCTTAATAAATCCTTCGACACAACGCCTTCATATTACGGACCGAATGACACAAATTGTTTTATAGCATTAACGTGAGTTATTCAAGTATTGCATGGAAATTATTAATTGGTTTTATTAAAGGTCACGTAACTATCGCCAAACTCTTATTGGATTCGAAAGCTACAATTGACCTGCAAGATGACGACGGTGAAACTGCTTTACATCGAGCTGCTGCATCGGGTCATTTGGAAATCTGCAAGTTATTGCTTGAATTGCAACCACAACTTAAAGATATGGCAGATAATAAAGATAAGATACCTTTTGAATATTTAGCAAAAAACGCAAATGATGACTTCAAAATTTTATTGAAACCTTCAAAGGAGGAGTAAAAAAAAAAGAAGACGATTATTGTCCTTAAAAAAAAAAAGGCATTTCCAAAATGATTAATTGTCATCTTTTACAACAATTATAACAATAATATCTTTATTTATACAAAACTATACATATATATACATATATATATATAATATACATACATAAAATATTAAATTATATATGCAGATATAATCGCTAAATTCCTATGAGTAAGTTGAATAATTATTGAAAGAGTGTTTAGTGTTTGGTTAAATCTTTTTCTTTTTGGGTTTTGTTATTGTTGCTATTATTATTGTATTATTGTTGTTAGCATTATTTTTATAATATATTTTCTTTTTCTATTTTTGAATTTAGTATTGTTTTAAGCTAAATATGAGAGAGAAATTTGGCAAAAAAAATAAAACTTTGTTTAACATTAATTTAACTCTGCGCATTGAAGCTACTTGCGCTTCCATTTCTAATATGTTTTTCTTTTATTATTTGAAAACAAAAACAAAAAATCCTATTTACTTAAGATAAAAATACCACTCTTTTTCTATATCACATTATAGCACATAATAAAATAAAATTTAAAAGAAGCGAAAACCGTTATATTTCTTTTGAAAGGTTAGACTAGCCATGGCTTACCATTAAACACTCTACACCATTACGCATTAATACAGTTATTCATAGAACGACTTTTCAAAATAAGGCATGTATAAGAGATGGTCGAGAAAATAGTTTGATCCGATTCATTTTCAATCGCTTTCATCCTTGAGCCAAATAAGTTAAACACAAAAATTGGTGACGGATGGACGGACAGACTTAGATCGATTCTAAATCGATCAATATAATACAAGGTGGGTGTTGTATACATCCGCACAAGCTCTCGTCGGCAATAATAATAAAAATATATGGATTTGAAAGACATCTATGGATATTTGATAATGCTCGTGCATCCTTGCCAATCGATTAGTCTGGAATATTTAACATGATATTTCTAATTAATCTTAGATTGAAAAAGATAACACAGGTTCATGCAAAAGTCTAACTAACGCGGCTATAGAAAAAGCCCAGAGATGACAACAAGTATCCGTCTAAAATGGAAATAAATAATGCGTAAAATACATAAAATACATTTCCTCGCGGTCATCGTTTGTTATTCTTAGCCTACAGTAGTTACATAATGAAAAAATGCCGGTCTTACTTTTTCTATAATCACATATTTATTTAGGGAAATCATTCAACATCTTTTTTAATTGCATAATTAATTAACATGTTTTATAGCGTATTCGCCAAGTAGTAGTAAATGCCTCTTACTCTTAATTGCTATTAATATTAATTCTGCTGCCTCATTATACTATCACAATCGTTAAAGTCTATTAAATATGTTTGTAAACATTTCGGTATTTCTAATTGTTCAATCATTTGTTGTAAACTTGACTTCATTATTGTTGCACGATAAGGATTTGAGAATTGAACGGTGGTGGTGGAGATGCTATGAAATTTATCCATTAATTTCTTGCGTATACAATTTCGTGTTAGCATTTGTAGGGATAAAGGTCGAGTACATAAAAAACGTAATTCTTGCTCCAACTCGCATCTGGTATTGGTCCAATCGGGTGGTGGATTCAAAGTTTTATAAAATGGACACTGAAAGCCCATATAAACTAACAGAACAAATTGAAATATTTAGTGTTTGCTTAGACGATAAGGAAAATCGCCTAAAAACTTACTTGTTAATTTTAAAAATTCTTTGCAACCCGCGGGCAAAGTATTTCTCAGGTAATTTACTGCACTATGGCAGATTTGTTTCAGATTCGCTCCCTCCTTTAATAAAAATTCGGCTATGTCCAGTTTATTGAGCGTAATAGCTTTAGTTAAAGGACTGTTACAATTCGGTTCGCAGCATACGACAAAGGGAGAGTGCTTTGTTTTTGGCGGCCTTAAGATTGTGCCATCACTATAGGCTAGCAAGACACGTGCTACGTTCTTGAAATCCTTAATAGTTTCTATGAATTGTATGGCCAGTAGGAAATTATCCGTTAAACGTAACAAATCTAACACAGGAGGCCCGCTAATCCAAGCTAAGTTAAGCATATGTTGTAACATTTCATATTTGTGCGTTACCACAGCTAATGAAACAGGCTCAAAACCATCTTGATTACGAACAAATAAACCATTCAAATGTGAGTCACGATCTAACAAAAGCTGCAACATTTCCGGCATATTATTTGCTATGCAATAGTGCAGTAAATAATGGGGAGTAATGCGACGCGCACCTTGCTCAAGTAAAGAAGAAGCTAAAGAAATGTTATTTTGCACAACTGCATAATATAAAGCGGTATGTCCTTCGTTATCTTGCAAATTGAGGCGTGCTCCACGCTGTATAAGCTCCATTGCTATATCATGTTGTTCGTGAGCTATCGCAGATATTAGATATGTTTGGGCATTGTCGTTTGTTTCGTTGATGTGTATCCGGTCAGTTTGCAGCATTAATTTGGCGGCCGTTGGACAACGATTTCTTAAAGCTAAGTGCATCGGAGCATCGCCCATATTGAACGTTTTACTATTCACATTGGCTCCAAATTTTAATAGGAGCCTGGTCACTTCACTATATTCACATCCGACATGCAATGGGGTGTATCCTTTGGAATCTGTTGTATTCACTTCAGCACCATGTTCTAACAAGATACGGACACATTCCAAATGGCCGCAAGCAGCTGCATAATGTAAAGGTGTCATTGACATGGCGTCCATTGTATGGGGATCTTGCTTTTTACCAGCAGCCCGTCCACCGCAATAGCTTTCCATACGACTAACTATAGAGCCGGTACTTTCGAACGTTTTAGCGTAATAATAATATAATGAAGTGAACTCTTCCATATGCTCATCATCGTTGCCGTTCAACGATTCATTATCACAGTCTGCAATGAATTCATCTTCCCACTCTAAGCAATCCATGCCGTCCGGGGTTATGTCAAGTTCAATTTCACTGGAATTGGAGCGATCTTGAAAATAAAAGGAACAGTTGCAAAAAGATTAGAATAAAAAGGCATAATTTTTCTAAATAGTTTTATGAAGCGTCTAGAAGTTTCAAGTTTTCTTATTGATTTTCCTTTCTTCCTTTTTGTTGCTCAAAGCTTACTTGCTTTGAATATGTCCAAATCTGGCTCTTCGCATGATTGTATTAACAATTCCAGTATTTCAACATCGCCCACTAAAGCGGCTGTGCCCACCGCTGTACGACCGCAAGTTAACGATATATTAGAAGCTTCGGCACCCTGCATTAGACAAGACAATGTATCATCATAATTGCCACTATGGATAGCAGTTAATAAACGTTCGTTTAGATCGTAAGCACTTATATATGAATGCATTTCGTTTATGTGTTATTTAATAAAAAGCTTAAAAAATATTATTTTATGCAAAATTAAAAGAAAAAACTCAATTTTAATCTTTGTCGCACGCAGTAATTCAGATGCTCTAGTTCGGCATAATCACATACTCCTCACTGCGCATACGTTCTTAAATACGTACGAGAGCAATCAACAATTTTGTATATACTATAAAGAAGTGGGCTAACGGTTGCAAGAAAATGCAACTCTACAATCGCTTATATCTTCGCACGTTTAGCTTTACAGTATTTTTTTTTTTTTTTGTGAGATATTGGGTTTCTTTGAACTAAGCCCTTGAAAAATATGGTTTATATTCATAATTTATTTATAACTTACGTGCTTATATGAGATAAGATATAAATATGGGACAGCACTGCCAACATTCGCATATCTTTTTGACAAATGAAACCAAGTAAAAAACAAACGTTTATTTTTCTTTTTTTGTATGAACCATCACTCAGGGGATGTCACCATACGGTGACGTTAAGAAAAAGAAAGTAAAGAAAAAGAGCTGGGGAAGCGGCCGCTCTTAACACGCAAACACAGATGTGGCCACCAATTAAGTCATTTAAAAGGGTTAAACCCCTTCCCCAGCGTTACCACCAGTACTTGACGTTTTTTAACTCATATTTAACCCGCTTGTGGAGGAACCTCTCAGCAGTTATTTTATTATAAAAATATAGCGTGCCAGTTTCAATTGCTTGGAATGATGCAGAGAGAGACTTGATTCTCTTTCGGCGGTACACGCCGCATTCCTATAGAACGTAATAGCTTGGTATTAGTCTCCTTTTCCAGCACCCAAAATAAATTCTCCTCACACCATCGATTTTTTACAACACAAATTTATTTATTTATTTCCACATTTTCGCACGCTCTTACAACAACTAAAATATGCAAGGAAAAAATTATCGAAAACGTCGTTTCATAAGAAATGAAATGAATGTAAAATGAATGAATTCGGCTAACGTATTAAAAATGTGGCACTCGCAATTGCTCGGTAGAAATGATCTAACATAACTTTCCGAAATATTTTGCGCCCATCGGTTACTCAACTAAAAACGAAAATGAAATTTAATTGACAAACCCATGAGTTTTATATATAAACCTAATATAAGACCGATAAATGCGAACAGGCTAAGTCCTTCGATTTGTAATCAAATTCGCTTTTGAGAAAATGAAGTTTTCCTAAGCAGCACCAGCTGCAACAGAGCATTAACTTCAGCTAAACAATTTTTGAAAGGCTCAAGGCAATAAAAGTTCCAATAAGTTTATTGTTTTTAAGTTTTCTCCTCCTGCCTTTCCCTTCCCCGTCTGATTCCAATACAATGGTTGATTGATTGATGTAGGGCGCAATGGTAGTTTGGCTAATTTAGATTACAATGGCGACTTTGAATTTGGAAGCATCTGAGAGTGGTTAAATGTAATTATGAAATTTTTTTTAATAAATGCAAGAAATATTTCATTTATTCATTATCATCATATTTTTTTAATGTTTTTTAAAGGAAAGAGAAAAAAGAATAAACCCGAAAATTTTCAAAAAATAACGGAATTCGTCATTTAACAGAATGCAAGACGTTGGTGCTGCCATTTAACAGAAAGTACGGCGTTCGTAATGTTATTTAACAGAAAGTACGGCGTTCGTAATGTTATTTACAGAATAAGCTTGGACGTCAACCTCAATCAACCCTAATCAAGTGACATTACAATTAACGATATGCAATTGTGAATAGCATCGTTTTATTTTTATATGTAGCAGCATTGACTTTGTACTTGATAACACTTTTTATCAGTTGTGCACAAAATATTTAGATAAATCGAGAAGGCGAGAGAGAGAGAGAGAGAGAGAGAGAGAGAGAGAGAAAAGAAATAAGGGAGATTGGTAAAGAATATTATCTAAAAGAGATGGCTTCTTTTACATACATATACAACTCAATGTAAAATGATTCTTCATAATGAAGTATACGATTGAAAACAGAGCGTAACATTGCAATTTCATTGGTATTGGATTAATATAATTGCATTTTTGTGCGAATACAATAACAATAAATAGAAGGAATGGGGGAAATTCTTTAACCAAAACCATCCATTCCTAACGCTCTAGAAGTTTGAATATGAGTAAAAACGACCGGAAAGTGAGCAATTAATTGGTACTTATCTCTGCACAAAGCCACAACAACAAAATTGCTGTAATGCAAATCTCTTTTAGTTTCCTTTCCTTAGTTCCACGCAATCATATATATTGCACTCAAATATCAGCTGATTTTAGTTCAGACTCGTTTTATTAGTTGATTTCTTTATCATTTAGGCTCATTTTATTAATTGATTTCGTTATCATTCTTAACAACTGGAAGTGGTTAAACCAAAATGGCAAACAGTTCTAAAAAGGAAGAAGTGGATAATACTATTAATCATGTGCAGTTTGATGGTTTAGTAAGTAGTAAACAAAAAGCAATCTTAATATTGAAAGTAATATAAAAAAAAAAATTTGTTCATTTAGTCAGTGTGCAAGTTTAAATGTTTAACCGTTCGCAAATAATTATAATGGTCTCGCCAAACTCTTAATTTCGCACAATTTCAAAGGTTGCATAAACATCATCAAAGGATGACGTATAATAAATTTATCTTTCGTTTGCAAAACCTAAATATGTGTCCACTCTTGCATCTTAACATAATATATATATATATATATATATATATATGTATATACGTACCCTTAGTTAATAACAATAGATTGAGCTACAGTGTAAACAGTGATTTTGTGTGTGCTTTCTAAACTTGGAAAATAGATTCTTATTCTTTTTCACTGAAAGCCGTTGGCTATATGAAAATCGTGAGAGTAGTAGTTGAAAGAGCCAGTCTGAAAACTTACTTAGTGTCAAAATCTTTGGAAACATCTGAGAATAATGCAAAGAGTCCGCCTGAAAATTTGGAAACATCTGCGAGTAAGTTCGAAGAGCGAATATAAATTTCGTAACATCTGAGAATAATTAGGGCGTTGCACACAAAGTCGTAGGTCAAGTTAGTTTTCCGATTCGAGAGTGCAGAATAATAAGAAAGAAAAATTGTACAACCGCTCTGAAACGATCTATTCATTTTTTAAAATATGGGTGATAGCCATGATGCCTAGAGTAGAAATCAATAAAATTTGGTATTAGTACTTATTAATGTCAACCAAACTTTCGTCACATAACCACCGCAAAATACTTTGCTATTTCTATATATTTTCTTCGCATGGTGGATGTGCAAAATGCTATTCGAGCGGAGCGTAAGACTCATATATTTGAATTTATGCCATAGGCGGTTATGAAAATCATTAAGCACTGTCATGAGGAGAGTACCAGCATGAACGTGGCGCAAGGCGCTTTACTGGGTTTAGTGGTGGATAAATGCCTGGAGATCACTAATTGTTTTCCTTTCCCAAAGAGCGATGATGAAACCATGGACGAGGAGATGTATCAATTAACTATGATGCGTCGCTTGCGACGAGTAAATGTAGATCACTTTCATGTGGGTTGGTATCAAAGCTCACATGTTGGAGATTTTCTGTCGATGGCTTTGCTTGAATCGCAATATCATTACCAAACAAGCATTGAAGAGTCAGTTGTAGTTATCTATGATCCACAGAAATCGGCTCGTGGTTTCTTATGTTTGAAAGCGTATCGTCTGTCGCCTCAAGCCATACAAATGTATAAAGACGATGATTTTACTCCGGACGCTTTACGCAAGTTAAAGGTGGGCTACGAGAAATTGTTTGTGGAAATACCCATAGCCATTAAAAATTCACTATTGACCAATATTATGATGAGTGAATTATGTGAATTATCGAAAGAAGAGCAGGGACATAATTTTCTAGACTTAGCTACAGCCACTGTATTGGAAAATCATATGCGTGGTCTAATTGAACGTGTCGATGAATTATATCAAGACGCGGTACGTTACAATAAATATCAACAGGTCGTTTTTAAACAAGAAACCGTAAGTTATAATTCCTGTATATGATATTTCGGATATTTATTTTGGCTTATTAATTTTAGGAAAAGCATCGGACTTTGGCTAAGCAAGCTGCTGAAAATGCTGCGCGTCTTGCAAAAGACGAAAGTCCTATACCGGAAGAAGAAGTGCTAAAACAATTTCGACCTATACCAGCGCCGGCTCGACTTACTGCTACTATAACATCTGGACAAATAAATACCTATTCTCAGCATATGTCACAGTACTGCTCGCAAGCATTGGCTAAATTGCTTATTAGCCAAGCTTTGCAAAACGCCAAAGAAGTCAAGCAAAACAAATAGTGCAAAGACCTAAAAGAAAACCGTATACAAATCGTAACATTAGCTGTTTTAAAAATATAAAATTGTTGAATTACTAAGCACATAAAGTGCTACAAATTTATTTTGTGTTTAAACCAAATAAAGTTATATTTGAATTAGCCTAACGAGAGAGAATCGTAGGGGCGCCTTGTACATTATATTGTTGTTATCGAGAAATCATGCACTCTGAATAACGTTTTTTATAATAAACTTTTTTTATGTGCGCAAATCTTTAAATCATTTTTATATTTTTAATGCTGGTTTTATCCAAGAGGTTACGTCAAAGATTGGTATAGCAAATTTCAGTTATATGCGCCAATCTCTGCAACATTGAATGTTCGCAGATCAGATCGATACGCAAGTGTTTCCAAGCGTTAATCCCACGATGACATTAAAATCAAGGAACATGACAAGGTCATAAGGTTATGACTTTATTAGGTCATATAAGTATCTGTAATAACTACTTATCCCTTTCTCTTATTGAACCGGTGTTACCGCTTCATTGAAGTTACTGAATAGCTGGTAACCATCACATGAGAATCTTCATTCTTAATTTTGAACCCATCACATGAGCAGCAAATTATTGTTTCGAACGTGTTGAATAGTCCAACATTCCAACTCTTGTTACAGAATTTTTCATTTCTCAAAACCAAGCTTTAGTATTTCACTAACCTTCCGCCACACATTCATAAACGTAATGAGTGCGCCAACAAGGCTGCTAAAACTTAAAAAAGTCATTAGCTTCAACTAATTCTGCTGCAACCAAAATCAATCGTTTACAATACAAGAAGTCTACAGGCTTCCGTTTTAACTCTTCACTAAGGAATTTCCATAGAATTATTGTTAGTCTCCTACATTATATGACTCAGCTTCTTCTTTTTTAATTACGAAATAACCGTTTTTTTTTTTTTTTTTTGCATCACCCTACTTACATACCCTGCTTTTGAACTTAAAGAACCATATTTAAATGCAATTATATAGTATATGGACACATTTATTTTTATTTATGGTTGCTATCTGCTAAGGCTTTCACTTTTCTAATTAGTTCATCGATATCAAACTCTTCGGGTATATTTAGGTTATTCAATTTCTCGTTAAGAATTTTCATATTGCTTTCCACGCTTAATTTTTCGCTTTCCATTGCAGATTCCGAAACCAGTCTCTTATTAGTAGCCTCAATAAATTTTTCAAGTAAAGCACATTCCGCCTGATTTTTTTCCAAATCTGATTCTTGCTTTTCAATTTCGTTTTCCAATCTCTTCACCAATGCATCAGATTCAACGTGTTCCCTCTTTTTCTCATAATAAAATGACTTTAAATTGGATAAACGTAAATCATACAAATTAGTGCATTGCTGCAAATCCGCATATTCATTCAGAAGAACTTGTGTATCATCATCGAGATCGGTCAAATCTAAACCGACGATTTTTAACTGCGATTCGTAATGCTCCCTCAATTTCTTTAGTTGGTTGATTTCCCCATTCAATTGCGGAACGTCCATCTTAAGCGCTCAACAAATGATTATTTATTATTTTATGTTAAAAACGACGCTTGACATCCACAACTGTGTTAAAAACGACTCATTACTTCATTGAACAGAGCTGTGTTAATGGTTGAACAAAGCGCGGTTAAATTTAATTAATAGAAAGACCTGAGAAAAACAAATTTATGGAAGATGTGAAACACTGATGAAAGAGAAACTAGAGCAAAACGGAAGAAAACTTGCCCCATTAAAAAAAAATTTAAATTAGAGAAAGTAATAAATTTATGAATTTGATGAAATACATCTTTTTTTCGCTTTATTAAGAAAATTAGAAAATCGTCTATGTTACGCACACGTGAAGCCAAGTTAGAAGTATTAGTTCTGCGTAAGATGTACACATTTTTTTTTGGATTGCTTCCACACACATGAATTCTATATGAAATGTGACAAATGAACCACTTTTATTTATTTTTTGTAAGACTAGGCAGCATTTAACAGTTAAGCGTCACACTGGTAACAATTCTTTGTTGATTATCTGAAAACATAAAATTTAGTTCAGTTGAGTTTGTTCTTTGGGTTGGTTTTACGTTTATTTGCATTATCGAAAAAATATAAGTTTACAAATGCACAATGTCGGATGATGAATACGGTGTTTGTCCTTACAATAACACACATCGAGTTTTGAGAATTCGAATGCCTTCTCACATTATAAAGTGCCGGAAAAATTATACAGGCCCGGAATTAGAGCAGTGCGCCTATAACGCAACCCATTTGGTTGCGGCAGGAACAATGAGGCAACATTTAGAAGGTTGCATGGATCGCCATAATTTTAATAAATCTCAATATATAAAAATTGCTGAGACACACTCACGGCGATAACGGTTTTGAAATTTAGTTAACCGTACTAATGGATGGAAGTAACACAAATATTTATGGACAAGTATGTTTAATACGAAATGGCTTATATTTTTTTATAAAATAAAAAATCGTTCAGCCATATAAATATATATACAAGTGATTATTTGTAAAATTTTTTTTGGGTGAAAAAGATCTTTGATTTTCTTTATAAATAAATACTTTGGTTATGATTCAATGCTTATGTACATAATGTAAAAATTATTTGAAAAAGAATACATTATAAATAAAAACACAGGTGTGACTTATATGTAAGTTTATAAAATATCGTTTGGTTATTATATTAAACACTAAACTATGTCCATTTCCAAGTCACTATCACCTTCGGATTCTAATAATTTTCTCTTATCATATGTATGTGTTGTTATTAATTCACTGCGTTTATGCGTGGATCTTAGTTTACCCGTATTTACTACTGGGCTTTGTGAATATAAATAGATGCTAAATGATACTACGGCGATGGCTAAAGCTGTATTTATATAAATCGGTATATTAAATAGAAAATAACACAATATTGCAGTGAATAACAATTCCAAGGCGCTCGCAAATGATTTAAGTATTGAATTCATGTATTTTAAAAAGAAACTAGTTACCAAACCAATTGCGGCATTATTCACCACAATTATCAACACTTTAAATCGAAATATGGCTTCTAAATTATTTAATGTAAAGGCAGCAAGTAATTGGCCTTGTAAAAGTAATATAAAAACATTGCAGACTATCGAATCTACGTACATAAAAACATTCTGTACAAATATATTCACTTCGGAGCCCTTATCCTTAAGTAAATATTCGTTGTAAACGCCAGCCAGGCAAGAAAATATGATTTGACCCAAAATTAGTAGAGCACTAAAATTAAGGGAAAACCCGCTTATATTTTTGTTGGCCATCCTTGAATTTAGGCTATTATTTGTAGAGAGTAGCGATTGCGGCTGGGCGGCCAAGATTCCACTATCATCGTTAACATTAGTGAAAAATGAATTGAAATTCAGCTCTTTCAACATGCAACCGATTGTAAGAAGTATCAGAGATAGCCACTGCCTTCGAGTTAAATAGTTTTTGAAAATAATCTGTAAATTGCAAAAAAAAAAAAAATGTATTAAATTATTAGAGCTTTTTGTAAGGAGGTTTGTTTGGGAGAGGCAAGGCCGTTCTCATCCCATACAATTTATTCGTTCATTGAGTATATCAAAATTCTATTTTTCGAAAATATTTGTAAATGTTAAAGGTGAACATTTTTCTTCCAAATAGACATTAAGTGGAAATGGATCGTACGGATGGTCTCCCCAATCCATTTTCCCAACCTCTTCTCTTTCTTAAATTGATTCGTGGAAGTCATTTAAGATTATATAAACTAAGCGTCATCCTTCTTAATCGGTATATGAAAGTTGCCACGAGGAATACAAACTGTCGGTGTCTTGCGGTTTGAAATGATACGGTCCTCATTATTATTCAGATTGACTTCTTTTCTATTCAAGTAACAAGTGTGCAAAATAGGATTGCATATTGATATCAATCTCTTTACGCTTTGATGGATAGAGAATGACAGCTCGAAAGCAATCCCAGCAAGTTATACCCAAAACTGAGCGAGGCACGTTTTTTTCAAAGCAACCAACTTCAATGGACAGAATTCATTCCACATCTATTATTATTATTATTATTATTATTATTTTTTCAATTGTCATTGCAGAAATGGGTTTCAGAAATTTTATAAAATACATGTACACACAACAGACGAAAGTTTCCATGCCAACTCGTTCATTAACGGGTTGCCTTTGTTCGCAAATAAATTATAGTTTACTATTCATTGCATTCATTAGTCTGAAAAATACAAGGTCCCACCTTAGTATCTAAAAATAAGTTCCATACAGACCAGTTTTTGCTCAGCGTGTCGTTGCTAAGATTGTGGAAGATCCGTTGAGAAAAACGCATAATCTGCTTATAGACATAGCTAAATACCGACGTTTCCTAAGTGTATATAAATGATCAACGTAAACATTGTTATTTAAGCAAGCGATTCGACGATATTTGCAAAATATTTTAGAATTCTTATTTAGCGGTTTCGTGTGGCGGCGGACATCAGAGGTTTTCCTTAAGGTTAGTACAACATTCTGCTTGCTTCTTTAAAGTGAAATTTGTATTACTTTTGCTTCATATTGTGAAACATTTAAGAATTTAATATTAAAGGATTGTTTACCGTTTTCAGTGGAAAGAATATTTGATATGCGTATTCACCAATTTTAGTTTCTCAGAAAACGACTATTGTTATAGAATTAGAATTAATACTCACCTGAAATAATATGCCGGTGATCACAACTCTTAGTTGTAATAATAAATAATATGTAGTGGGATCGAACGTCGCTAAATTTACAAAGGACAAATTGTTGTATAAGCAATAGAGAAATGCTGGCACACAGTACAGCAGCATAACATTGGAATCTTTTCGCATATCAGCAAGTAATGATGTTAAATGATGTCTACATATAAAAATTGAAGCTGAATCATCTGTAGCAAAACTTCACGTTAAACTTACTCTTTACAATACAACGTTATAGATATGAATAGCTTCAAAATTTCTGTTAGTAGAACCACTGTGACTGTATTGTAGCTATAAGAGTTATTTTGTTCTTGAGAAGCAGTAACAAAGATACCTAATCAGATCAAAACTTTTAGAATAAAATGGATGTAAACATACACGTATCGAACTTACCTTGTCCTATAAATAAAGACATATACAATATGAATATCATAAACGTAGTTTTTGAAGGAAATAATTCTCGCCATATTATGCTCATTGCGAATTACTTTCGTTTAATAATGATTCTGATTAATTGAATTTGTCGTTTAATACTAAAGGAGACGAAATACGTTTTCATTCACATTAGCTCTTAATTTCATACTAATATTTCACGTTCTTGTTGCTTTTTGTATCATTTAATATTTTCAAATGTTTTCTTTATCGTGTTTTGATTTTTTTTCTTAGTAATTATATATATGAAGCAAACTTCTCCGGAACTAATATTTGTGCTTTTCTGTTGTCATTGTTATCGTTGCAAATTTGCAAAATACATTAATAAGCGTTCAAAAAATTTACTCTAAATTAAATTGCAGGAATTTTTTATAACATTCGAGACTTCTCTTAGTGTTTTCTTAAGCAATTTATCGATTTATATTTTTTTTCATTATTGTATCTTCTTGTGCAAATGACTTTTTTGATAAGCTCATGGCATTTTTCATAGCAATTTTTCCACAATTGTTGCTTGAAACACTTCTATTTTTCTTTAGAGTTGGCCGTTTGTAGGCGATAAATAAAAATATTTACTGAACCTTTGTAATCAGCATTAGTCTGCTGCGAGAATGTATTAAGAGCAACCAATCAGCTGATCAGAGAAAACAGTGTCGTCAACTCGAAGCCAAAAGTATTCATCAATTAACGACAAGCTTCTCTTTTTCTAATTTTTGAATTTTATTTCTTCAATATCCTGCATCAGTGTACAAATGTGTTATTTGCTACCTTTATTGTGTAGATATTTGTTTCGAAGGCTTTTAAAAAAATTTGCGTGACTTATATTACAAAAATATTTAATAAAAACTTATACAACTGCTTTTTAAAAAGATGGAAAGTGCCCGTGGTTCAATTTTTTGCAGGTGTTATAAAACATATTACTTAAGATAATTTTAGCCAATAGAAAGTTCAGTTTACAAATATTAATCTTTTTGCAAAACTAATTAGAATTGAAAACATTTAGCAGTTGAGTTTATTTATCCGCAACCGAAATACACGAACAAAGCCGGCTTTAAATAAAAAGCGCATTCTCCAATTGAACTGTTTAGTGGAGGTAAATAGTAAAGGCAATGGGAAATTCTTTTAATGGATTTGTATAATGCCGGATTCCATAAGTTTCATTATTTTATTAGCGATAGCTGGATTTTGTAAGTGCCTGGAAAGCGATGAAAAAATCGAAAACAATGAATGACCATATTGAACTGGTAATATTGCGTAAAACTTACTCTTTTACAGCATTTGGATCATTTTGCATTTGTTCCAAAATTAAGCGCATAGCAGGATCCTTAAGTATTTGCTGCACCTCAGGATCGTTCATAGCGTTCTTTAATACCTCCTGAGGATTACGGTGGAAATTTAGGGAGCACTGGCGATAGCCTTCTAAGGCCTCAGCATTGCTGGGATCCAATTCCAATGCTTTTTGATAAGCTGTCATTGCCTGAGAAGTTTTTTGCATGCCTTGCAATATTTTACCCTTGCGTATGTAACCCTTAATAAATTTATCATCTAAATTTATGCACATTTCGCAGTCTTTTAAGCCCAAATCGAATGCAGCCAACTTCGTGTAACAGGCTGCTCGGTTACTGTAAAGCTTCGGATCATCAGGGTTACGTTTAATTGCTTCGCTGTAATGTTTAATGGCAGTACTGTAATCACCCTTTTTGTACAAATCGTTGCCTCTTTCTTTCTCTTCTTCTGCTTTGACTGGATCTATATAAGCTTTTCTTTCCAATTCTTTAATTTTTGATTCGACCTCGCTCAATGATGTTTTTACCTCCGGGGTACGATGCTCTGACATAGCTTTCTCATAATATACTTTTGCCTGCTGATAATCTTCCATTTTACGATAAGAATTGCCAATACGAGCGAAAGCTTTACCAATCAATTTGAAATCAGCTCGGTTTTCTCGACCAATTTCGATACCTTTTTCACACATTTTAATACATTCATCGTATTGCTTACGTTCAAAGTAAACTGCCGCAATGTTATTGTAGAATGTTATGTCTGTAGGATCATATTCCATGGCTTTAGTATAATGGCTGAGAGCGTTATCGAAATCCTTCTTTTTGTAAGCTGCATTACCAGCTTCTTTTTCTTTTTTACCCAAATATTTTTGACGCTCTTCTTCAGACATTTCATTGAGGTTGGGCTCGGCCGGCTTGGCGGCTTTTTTTTCTTGTGGTTTTGGAACAGAAGAACTTGGGAAACGTTGTGAACGTGGCGGATCGATGTCCATGGGCATAGGTCCACCTTGCTGTTGCATAAACTGTAAAACAACATTAGTAATTTCTTGACGCCCTTGCAGTAAAATTGCGTTTTTTGGATCACATTTAAGACCTAGAATAAATAAAAATCCGATTTAATAATAGACATTCGACGAAATCTTTTCGACTTATGGTATTTAAAGGACCAACAATAACAATAAATTCGTAATATATGAGAATCAATAAATGTAAGGTTATGTATGAGTGTAGGTAACAATTAACTTATTTTTACCTTCATTGTAAGCTTCAAAGGCTTTTTTATAATCGTGTAAGCCAGCGGCAGCTGCGCCTTTGCGTGAATAACCTTTCGCCCATGTGGGATTGAGAGCAATTGTCTTCTCTGCGTCCTCTAATGCTTCGGAAAACTTGCCGGCCTTCGCGTAAGCAGCTGAACGGTTGCTGAATAAAACGTGATTCTTATCATCTAATAGAATGGCTTCCGTATACGCTTCTATAGCTTCCTGATACTTTTCAGCATTTAAGGCTTGATTTCCTTTTTCTTTAAGTTCATTTACCTAAAGAAACAGTAATATTTCGATTAATACTTATTCGATTCCTTTAATTCGGATTATGTTCTTACCCTTTCCATTTTTTATAATGATTTGATATTTTGCCAGTTAGTCAGCACGTTTTCAATAAATCTCAATTAAATTTCTATACTCCTTCTTTTCCACTACAAACTCTTTTGCGTCAATGCGAATATATCATAAAACATGATTGGATTCTAACTTTTTCTAGAAATTCTACGGTGTTATCAATGCAGCGCTTTTGAAACCGTTAATTTTTTTAAAACTAACTGCAGCATGTGTTCTTTTTTTAATTCAATAAAGTACTTTAAAAACATATTTTAAAATTATATTTAATATAAAGTAAATTTCAATTTCTCGCTCAACGAACTGAGATTGTAAACCGGGAGGATGTTAAATTGTAAAGCAATTATATAATTTATATATTTATAAATTAAATAAATGATATTATTTGCAATTGGCATCATTCAACAGAACAAATTGCGAAGAGTGCTGCCAGGTTCGATTGAAGTAAATATCAAAGGTAAAGTACGTTCAAGTTTTCTGTACAAAATGTAATCAACAAGCTGTGTGCGGCGGACATTAAAAGAAGAAGAGGGAAATTAAGAAAATTATTTGTAGTCTGCGATTTCATTATTAAGAAATTCAAAAACCCTCTGGAATTTGTCAATCCATTGACATTTGTTTTCCAATCATTTTTTTTAAATAGATTATTTGTTAATTCATCGAAAGGTTAACATTTTTTGGAAGCTGCGAAAAGTTCGCTTGCAATATGGCTGAATATTTAGCGTCCATTTTTGGCACCGAAAAAGATAAGTATGTATTAGAGAATGCGTGCGGTTTTTCTCTTTTGGGAATTAATACAATTTTTTTTTTTAGAGTAAATTGTTCATTTTATTTTAAAATTGGTGCTTGCCGTCATGGTGATCGCTGCTCGCGTATTCACAATAAGCCAACATTTTCTCAGACCGTATTGCTGCAGAATTTGTATGTTAACCCTCAAAATTCGGCAAAATCAGCTGATGGCTCTCATCTGGTGGCCAATGTTTCCGATGAAGAAATGCAAGAACATTACGATAATTTTTTCGAAGATGTATTTGTAGAATGCGAGGATAAATATGGAGAAATTGAGGAAATGAATGTGTGCGATAATTTGGGCGATCATTTAGTGGGTAATGTGTATATCAAGTTTCGCCATGAGGCCGATGCCGAAAAAGCGGCAAACGATTTGAACAACCGCTGGTTTGGAGGACGTCCGGTGTATTCGGAACTGTCGCCAGTTACTGATTTTCGAGAGGCCTGTTGTCGCCAGTACGAGATGGGCGAATGCACTCGGTCGGGCTTCTGCAATTTTATGCATTTGAAACCGATATCTCGAGAATTAAGAAGGTAAATTAAGTAACATAATATAAGATGTCTGAGATATTAAATGTGCTTTTTTAGATACTTATATTCTCGCAGACGGCGCTCCCGTTCTCGATCCAGATCTCCTAGGCGTCGAAGATCTCGCTCCCGTGGTCGTCGTTCGCGCAGTCGTGATCGGCAGTCAGACAGTCGCAAGGGACGTTACTAAAATTGCTACAATTAAGATCCCTTTCCAAATGGCCCTTCGAATTCGTTTTAAAAGATGATTTTTTTACAATTATAATAATGGCAATCGATTTCTGTTCAATTTACTTATCAATGTAGGAATTTAGTATTTTAATTTCACAAAAATATATTGCAGATTTATTACATCAGAAATTATACACTTTCTTTAGGATTATGTTCAGCTTCACGTTCTACGCGTTTCAACTGTTTAGTTAGATCGATTTGCTTCTGCAGAGTATATGTATTTTCCAGTTTACGCCTTTGCTGCCTTTCGATGTCGCGCAAAACACCCTCATGTAGATTATCTCTTTAGTGTGAAAGAATTCAATATAAGGGACAATTTCTTAAAGAGTGTTAGATTCTCTTACTGATCTGTTGCCTGTTTCAAATGTACATATCCAATTATGCATGCAGTTGTTACAACAGAAGCTGCCAACGTTAATTTCGAAGTCAAAGACATTGTTTGGAACACTATTTTTACTTATTGTTTTCTCTAAAAAAGGGGATGTTTCACAATAACTGTAATCAGCTGCTTTTGATTTTTTTGGAGGAATCCACGCAATCACGTGCAACTGACGACGGTAACTTAACTCGAAATTATGAGCAAACAAACAAGCAATTAAAATTGTGTGATGATCTAAGCAATTTGTGAATTCCAAAATAAAATATGGACAATTTCAATTGAAACTATAACAAATTAAATTTTTCTGTTATATTTGAAAAGAGTATAATTTTATTTTACTATTTGGCTGCACTATGCAGCTCAAGCGACCCTCGCAGCGCAGTCATTTTGTGATTGATTTGTGGGGTTTCTTCGACAACCCCAAGTATTTCAAAAAAGCCGGTAAATTAACTCAAACGGGCAGAAGTTGATTCAATTAGAAATTCATTTGTATCGAATTGATTATGAAAAAGACTTTAAAGGATTTTAAAGGCAAATATTAAGGCTTTTTATTGTGATATTAAACATATTTTACATATATAACAGGAAATTCTTACATGTGAACATAGCAGTGCGATTATTAAGTAAATAGTGACACAAAAACAAGTCAATTATTAAATATTATATCACTCCACAAGGACCTGCGTGGTCCAATCTTAGCAATTTCAGCAGTAACCTGCGTGCGAGAACTTACAACGTTTCAGCGAAATTTCAAGCTGATAACTTCACTTTTACAGCCAGGAAAATGTTTACCGCAGCCATTGCACAGGTGGAGCGACGGATATGTCGTAGTTGCTTTAAAATTGGATACTGATCAATATTATCTAGGTCTTTGGAGCTTTCTTCTAGATTTTGCAAACGTTTTGAAAATGAATATATAGTCGCGGGTATAAAAATCGACCTTTTTCTTTCTCGCAATAATCCTTCGGTCTTCTTGTTAAGAACTTTACGAATTTTTTATGCTCCAAAAAATGGTCTGGGCCAATCCATTTTTAATTCGTTCTTGAACTAGAGCGCGCTAGCGTAATAAATTTCAATTGTAAATAGTCTTACATTAGATGTAATAGACGGGTGGAGAAGTTTAAATCGATTCTTGATTCAAAAAATCATTCTGAGTCAATCGGTATAATAAAAGGTGGGCCTTTGGTCGTTCTGTACCACAGAAGTCAAGGTAAATAACATATCTTACACCACAAATGATTTAGGATACAATAAACATGAACGTCTTTGGTAAAGAAAAAGATGAAGTTACGACAATAATTCCAGTGAAGTAAACTTGCTTGCAATCGAAAACAAACAGACTCGGTAGATAGAAAGTTCATAAAAAGTTGTCGTGTGTCCTTATAGAAATATTGCAGTAATTAATGTTCATCGTCATTATACCTAAAGCTAGGAAAAGTTCTTAAAAGTTCTCTTCAAGAGTTTCAAAATTTATAATAATACCACAGAGTATGTGAACATTTTTTTTATTAGAAAAAGTTTACAAACTTCTTAAGCTAAGAGGGGGGCCATAGGGACGTGATGGGTCCTGAACCTTTCTGGGGCGTACCAAGAAGCCATATTAATAGGCTGGTATCGCACAAGAACAATTGGACTGCCATTGGAAGCAATGTGCAGGACAATGGCAGGGAAATAGATTTATAAAATCTACCGGGATGGTACATAAACTACTGAAAGTAAGAAGAAGCGACCTGCATTTGGTCTCAGGCTTCTACATAATAATTCCCTCAAGTGCCATCTGAAAAACATGGATATGCTCGATAACGATTCATGCAGATTCTGCCTGGGAACAAGCAAGGCGTCCTATCGTATTCTATGTGAATGTGAGGCCATCTGCAGAATCACACACCGTGTGTTTGGCGAGCGTTTCATTACTTTGGATACGGTAGTGCTCTGAACAAAAGAAGATGGCGGGATTCATAGGAATCCCTAACTGCAGGGCTCGAGGTACAACAGATCTTCTAGGTCGCCGTACGGATTGCCCATCACATAATAACAATTTAGATTACTAAAAGTTTTTTTTTTGTTTAGACAATGGAATGGTTACACTGAGCGGTATGAAAGTGGTGCGCCTGTCTGTGTTTGCGTTGGATTGATAACCAACGTTTGCCCGCCTCGACTCTAAACGATCGTGAGCCTTTTCGCTTGACGCTCTGTTGATTTTCATACCGTTCACTCGTTTCTTCTAACTTTAACTCTAAAAATCGCTTCAGGTTTCTAAATTCCTTATATTAAAGATGACTTTTAACCTGCCTAGAGCTATCAAAGCAATTTAAAAGTAAACCGAATTGAAGGAAAATGCTAAATTATGAATCGTGGAAATGGTTAATTTCGTACCATACGAATATAAATAGGTAAGTAAATACGAACACACACGAATATAAATAGGTAAGTAAATTAAAAGCATAATAATGTGATAAGATTACGCTATAACGTACGATGATGTGTACCTTAGATGAATTTTTGCGAAACTCTACCCCTTAAATATCATTTAATACGTTCTACTGATTCCAGATTTGCTTTTGTTCAGATGTGTAGTTAAAAAAAGGTCCTCAAATAAGATTTTTCATTGTTAATAACTTGAAAAACCTTTAGCCCACGTAACCTACATGTATGTGTAGCAGTGCAGTGCATCGTATGGATTAAAAATATTTATGGAATGACGTTAGGAAAAACACTTATTCCGGAATGCGTTGTTGAGTAAATGCGGACAATTGGCATGCGCAGTGGTTATTGGATTTTTTCTATGTTCGTTTTTTGAATATATATATATATATATATCAAATATATCATACATATATATATATATATCAAATATATCATACATATATATATGTATATATAGATTTAATGTATATGTATATATAGATTTTAATATATATGTATATATAGATTTAAACATATAGCCCTTGTAAAGTGACGGGAGTGTACGGTGTGAGGTGGTTTATAAGAAATCCTAGTATTGGAATATAAATAAAAGTCACAAGTATTTCAACGCAATTCTGGAGACTTACAAACATGTAAACGATAAGCATTACGTTTATTCAAAAGTACGTAGTTATATAGATACGTAGACAGATATACACACATATTAATGTATATATATATATATATATATATATATATATATATATATATGTATATAACATGAGTAATAAGCGTACATGCTGCGAGAGTATCGAAATTTCATTGCCTGTTCGCAACTTACAGTAGTAGTTTAAAGCTAAAATTGTGCGGTTCGTTTATTTATCATTGAGATTTGTTTCGAATCAACATTTAAAGAGAAGAGGAGGAAGAATACCTTTTAACGGGGACATATTAATTACAAAGAAAAAGAAAAAAAAAACAAAAAAACTTCGACATCTTCGATTAACATAATTTTTCGTGTAAAATCTTATAAACGAAAGTGGCGTTATATTTACGTAAATGTAAATGTAAATAGATTTGTGTTCAAATGTCCTTTTTGCGTTCAAATATTTATTCTATGAACAAAAAATTCCGATTAGTATTTGTTTTTATTATAATTGCTCTTCTATCTAAGCTTCATCAGAATGTGTAAATTATGTCAGTTTAGGTTACGGCTGAATAATTTTCATACTTACTACCAAAGAAGGTGGCAAGCAAGATTTCTCCAATCGTTTATACTCGTTATACATATAACGGCGCACTAAAGGCCTCTTCAATTGCATATTTTTGGGAGCAGTAAAAGATTTAATTTTCTCAAGACCCTTTCCTTTCCTTTTGTAGTCGGCTGTTCGCATTTTCAAAGTCATACAATATAAAATAAAATATTGCATTACGGTATAAAAATTGTTGATTGAATTGTACCGATAAAGTTTGATGTGCATCGTGCGCTCAGAAAGCTAATTAAAAAGACGGGAAAGGTGAAATTATCAACATATTATTGTTCATCATGTACGATTTATATATCGGTGCATGAAATTCGTCTCAAAACGAATAAAGCTTTCTTAATTGTATTGTTTATTTATTTATTTATTTATTTATTTATTATTTGCATTTTTTGCATTTCTTGATTTTCATTATACGAAAACCAAATTCCAGTCGATTGGAGAAGAAAACGTCATGAGAAATCGTTTTTATACCCATCACCAAAATATGAGTGATATATTCATTTTGTCAGCGACCGCATAAAGTATATATATTCTTGATCAGCATCAAATTATAAGTCGATGTCGGTACGTCCGTCTGTTATATATATTCTCCTGGCCGCGAAAATGAAGCCATCGACTTCAAATTTGGTATAAATAAAGACATCGCCTACAAATTTGCAAAAGAATTTGAAAATGCGTCAAACTTTTCAAAGGACACGCCTATAACGCTCACAGGCCTAGGCAACAAAAACTGTGAACATCTTAGCTTTCCGTGTCTTTCGCTCATTTCTCGTAAACTATAACAGATACACGATAGAAATCTCCACAAAGTTATTCTGAAAATATTCAAGAGAAACATCCATGCCCACCCAATATTATGGAGTAATCAAGTTTGTAGATCCTTTTACAGGATCGCTGATGGGTGCAAAAGATTCGGTCACGACCAAACAGCATTTTCTTACTTGCTTTTCTTGTTCTCGTTTACTTTACTTACCAAAGGGAGAATAATTGAACTACAAAAGGTTTGCTACGTGTTGAAGTATGCTTTGAAGAATCTAAAAAGCAGTCAATGGATTCTAGGACCGCATGAATAGCGTAATCCACTTAGCTTTGTCTTGCTGTCGCGTCGATTGGTTTATTGAGAGCATAAATAATGTTTCCAACACCCAGAACGACTTTGGACAGATCCACCTTTGATTCAGGATCATTTTCTGGATCGACCTGAACCTGGCTATGTGTGCGTCTGTCGTGCATGCTTGTGATCAACTTACAAATCGCAATTTTTAAGATATTTTGACATATTTTGGGACAAGGACGAATGGTATTGAAAATAGTTCGAGTCGAACCGCTTTCTCGACTATTCCACATATAAAGTCTTATTTGGAAAAGTCGTTACATGACGTTGCATGACATGCATTAACCGAAGTGGTATAGGATATTCAACGATGCACCCTGGCCCACTATAGTGCTTTTACTTGTTTCAATCCTTTTTCCTCTTAACTCATTTTCATAGCTACGCTTCACATTTCAGAATGAAGGCATTCTTGGATTGCCTCCAATAGAAACTTTTATATATACTCCTTTTTTATACTTATTTCCTACTCCCGTTTTATGTTATACTTAATGGGAGTCGCTTTTTCATGGTATCTTTGCTAATTTTATGATTTGCTTCGATGCAAAGGAAGGCAAGCAATGATTTCCAACCTTATATCGGATGGTTGCTACACACGAATCATGCGGTAGGTGATTAATGCAAATTTCCTGCATAGTTCCTGATAGCGAATAATAGTAGTTAGCGTAATTGTAGGAAATAAAAGTGATTGAGAGAATGGCAGCGACTGGCGATTACTATGCTGAAATATATTTTAAAAAAATAATCTTCAAAACGATTGTTGTAAAGAGTAAGAGATCGCGAGAGTAAGACTATGAACTTATGCAAATGAATCCCTCAATGATATCGTCAGTTGATTATTAATGCTTCAATAGTTTTACATTATGATCTCTTCTATTGCCCAAAGCGAGTATAACTGCTATTTCTTCCAATATTCTTTATAAAATATCTATAAAAGTTGGGAACTATGCACATTCTTATCAAAAAGTACCAGGAATTATTGGATTAAATTGCCTCTGATTTTAATAAAAGGTAAATTGTTTTTGTTTTGTTTCTCTTCGTTGACATTGCATTTGAGACTACGCTGCAAGTGGTTTCTTAAGAATATTAAGTGGAGCTTGGCTAATCCTTTGCCTGTTAAAAGTAACACCAAGAAAGTATTCTTAATCAGCATCAAATTGTACACCGATGTAAGATGCCCGTCCGTCTGTCCACTTGCCTGCGTAATGTCCGCGGTAAACATTTCCCTAAGGACAACAACGAAGCTAGGCGCTTCAGCAGGAAGTTCTTGTACGCAGCTTGGTATTGAAGTTGGGCGAAATCGGCCGAAGCATACGCTCACTGTACAACTTAAATTCGGTTTTTCCTAGTTATTTATAAGCCACAACCTTTTGGACGTTCAACAGTGCATTTTTTCGCTGCATTACCATCTCTGCTTACAAATTTTTAACTTGGTTATCAATCTGGAACTGACCACTTTTCGTGGTTCTTTACTACTTTTTTTTTATATCGAATATTCTTCATAGGTAAACATTTAAGGCGGATCTGGGCAACTGCCGGCCCGCGGGAGATACTTCATTTAATATTTCAAACAGTTCAATTCGCTCGCATATGATAATGCTGAAAATGACCGGCTCTGCTGCGCGGCTGTCAAATTTGAAATGTATTTTTTTGCTCATTAGCGAAGTCGATGCCTGAGTGCCGCATTTTTAATACTACGAAATTCTTATTTGCAAATACACAAAGTAAATCAGTAAAGTGATGAAAATTTAGAAGCAGTTCCACAAATATCTATTAACGAATTACATTCTAATTATGATGTAATGACAAGTCAGTGATATTCCCAGTTTAACGTATCACATTGAAGTTGGCGTAATATGTTTACTCTATTCTTCTTCTTACACGATAATAGTAAAAATATTCGTTACAAATTTTAATTTTTCTATTTTTGTTAATCCATTCAATGTGTTTAGCCTGCCACCGTGAATGAAAATAAAAATTTTTTTAGCCCGTTGATAAAAAAAGGCTGCCCATCCCTGATTTAAGAAAAGTTTTTTCGTATAAGCATTTTAGTGTAGCCGTTTTCTTCGTCAGCTTTCATCGACTTGTTTCAACAGCTTTTTTTTTCCTTTTGAGGAAACAATCTCATTAAACAAGGATGTCTATGAAATTATGTCAATAATACACTAGATTGCAAACTATCGAATTTTCAAAGTTACTTCGTGCGCTTATATTGTCATAGGCCGAAGTACATATATATCGTTGGCGAATGTTAACTTAAAGGATAACGAAGTCGTAAATTGAGATTAAGTTTTTAGCATGTCTTCGCTTTTTATAGATTGCTGCTGCTTATTAATGAATTCAATGAACGCAAATCGTGGAGAAGTAACACAGATGTAAGCAAGGTTGCAGGCGTCTCGTATGTGAGCCAGTTGATACTGAAAGTGTTAAACTCATCTTTACCTGAATTTAATTTTGACAATTCGAAGAGTTTGAGTTCAGGAGCTCAAGTCATAAGTGGAGATTTTCATATGAAATAGACGAGAAAGTTTCCCTCATTGGCCTTAAAGTGTTGACTTTAATCGTATATAATTATCGATAACCGAATCAGCAAAATGACGAAAGTGGAATTATATAAGTCGCGTATATTCGTAACCACTATACATCTGCTGGCTCTTGGACAATTCGTTTATGCCTTGTATTTTCGAAAATGGGATAAACAAAAGAGTTATCGTTTAAAAAACGCAGCTATTCAACATATGGTAGCGGATACCTGGGAAAAGAAATTACATTTTCTAACCTATTGGTGTTTGGTAAGTAAGCCAAGTATAATAAATATAAATTTTTAAATTAATGTGTATGTATGTGTATATATATATCTTAAACTATTGAAAAGAAAGACTGATGGTCTACCATAACCGCATAACAACTTTTCGAAATAAGCTGTTATGTGGGAAACGCCCGAAAAGATGGTTCGGTCCGAACCATTTCCAATAGCATTCGTCCTTGAGCCGAAATGTGTCAGCGTACCAAATTTCATCAGAATATCTCGAAAATTGTTGCCTGTAGATTGACCACAAGAAACAAGACGGACGGACAAGCTTAGAATTATTTTCTGAAAGACGAGCCGATCTCAAATCCTTTCGGTTATTGCTTACATAATACAGTTTTGTACCACACCCGGAATATTTACTGGCACAAGCAATGTCTTCAACAAATCGGCATCATTTTGCCCTCGATTTTGACGATTATATACAATTCCAAATATAGATGGAAATTGATTCCTAAATAGAGCGGAAATGCTTTAATGCGCGAACATACGTTATTTGGAATTTTGCTATATACACACACATTGATAACACTTCATATGTAAATAAACGCATGAAAGCTTTCATCCTCCTCGAGAATACATAATAAACACTTTATACGGTATTATAGTTATGGTAAATGTTTAGCAAACCGAGTATGTCCTCGACGATGGGTGTAGTAAGAAAGTGACAGTGTATCGCTATAGAAAGCCCATCACCTGGAGCAAATATAGAAAAATTGTAAAGCGTTTTGATAATTAAGGCCGTGCCATTACCATTTGAGACCGCGGTCATTGAGACATTGCGAATGACTCGATCGTCTTGGTGTCTTGGAATAATGTTCTTCTCCTTCTAAGATTCAATGTGAACACGATTATCTTTGTTTGAGCTAAAGGATCGGGTATAATTATTTTGTCAAAATGTTTGCAACGAGTAGAAGAGAGCTTTGGAGACCCCTTAGAATGTGTGTATTATTGACCAGATCACCCTGTCAATTTACTTAAAAATGTCGGTCTGTCGACCTGCTCATCCAGGGAATATCTGCCATAAAAGTTCTCCCATTCCTAAAAATACATATATTTCCTTCAAATACACACACAATACGCACATAAAATAAGCCTCGTCCATACACTTTTATAAGGTATGGATACATATTTTTTGATTTTTTCTTTTTTTTTTTAGCCTTTTTTAAAAGATTCCTAGTTGTTGTCAGACATATAATTAACGCAGAATAAAGCGTGCACCTTCTTTGCTTAATGACCCGTGTAATAAAATTGCTTGAAAAATGCGGATGAAAAATGCTCTTAATTGTCATAAGATGGGCAATATTTTGTAACATTTTTATATGTATGACCGCAATATGAACAGTTACAGTTACATTGTGATCTTTGTAGCTACATTTTTGTGATATATTTATTGTTATTTTGTTAATTGTATGAAATATTGTTTGTGTAAAATTCTTGCTTAATGTTTTCTTTTTGTTTTTATTATCACAAAATTATTTGTATTTATGTTTCGTTCGCACCATTAATGGGCAAAAGGAATGGGGTTACATATGTCAGAATTCGTGCATATGCGTACGCGCGAGTAATGAGTTTCTTTCCATGAATACATTTACATTAAATGAAACGAAATTTTACTCATTGAAGAGAAAAATATTCTTTTAATAACAGATTTCACCTTAATGTGGATTTTTTTTATCACGTCCCTCTTTAGTCGTATGTAAACACTTGAAAATAAGACATTAACAATGGCCCTCTCAATCACGTGATCCAATTAATTCTTTGCCCTTAGGATAACCTTGGAAATATTTCCAACAATTTTTGTCTCCATAACCCTTGTACAACAACAAGGCGCAGCTTTTAATTGGGACGTTTCCTTGTTCTACTACAACCTTATGTAGGTTTAGTAAGCACTCGAAATGACTTTTAGAGCTAATAAGTTTTATGACACTTTTTGCCCTCTTATGGATTAGATGCTAAGATCGAAATCTAAGATAAAGTTTTCATCTTTACTGCAAGAAACTAAAGTGATGAAAGCTCGCAATGGAGACAAGCCGTTTAGAATTCATCAAGAGGAAGAGTGGCGTCCTGCCAGACAAAGCGTATTCCTAATTAGTCGACAAAAATTGGGTGAGATTGAGTTGGAACTTTTGGTACGTGCTAACATGCTATCTCTCAAGTTTTCTTGACGAAATAACTGTATCCTCATTCTTCTTGGTTGGGTTTCCGGTCAAAACATTTGTAATATCCAGAAGCAATCTTCAGAGACCCAATAAAGTGTATGCTCTTGATAAAGAAAAAGGTATTCTGTCACACTCTACGGATCGGATTTTCGGATGCCTTCTCTTCGACATTAGAAATGGAAGGGCGAGCTCGGTACATAGACATCCTTCTGTTATTGGCATGTCAGTGTGTGTGGATGTTTTATGTATGTTTTCCAAAATGAAGTTTCGAAGGCATAAGAGATGTGTTACACGACCAAAAGTCATTGATCGTTTACGCTTGAGGAGAGATTATTGCGATTTCCTAAAGGTGATATGACAAATTTGATCTTATCTTTGCGAGTGAAAATTCCAACAAAGTCTAAGGAAAAGATAAACAAGACTAAGTAGAATCAATATCTGCATTTGTTGTTTTTATTTACATACTACAAATGGAATGAAACGATTATCGAGCCTTCATATTCAGCTTGCGAATATAAAAGAAAACAAGTAAGAGAATTATATTCGGTCGGGACCGAATGTTTTATGCCCGTCACCGGTATCCTAAAAAAGACAAAAAGGGGAAAAGGACTATATGCTTATTGAATGGGCGCAGCTGATTTTTTTATACTCAAAATAAAAGTTTTTGTCGCGTAGGCGTGTAGGCGTTATGGACGTGTCCTGTGAAAAGTTTACGTCCCTTCCAAATTCTTTTGCAAATTTGTGAGCGATAACTTCATTTTCGTTAACGGAGACTGTCTACCAAAAATACTACACAGTAGCGTGCACAGATAGATGAACAATCGAACAGACGGACATTTCTAAGTGCGTTCCAAATTTGAAACTGGCCAAGAATTTATGTACTTTGTGGGGTTTTTGAAGTTTGTTGCTGCGCATTGTAAAGGTATTGAAAAAAAATTAAACTTTGATACACTATAGTAGTGGGTAGGCGTGGCCAATTTTTCCATTTTTGTGCTACAGCATCGCCCATAGGATATGCAGTCAAATTTTTCCACATTTAACTGAACAAAATACCAATTTTTCAGGCCGTTTGGAAAACAACGTGGTTCTCAGTTTTCGCGGCGCCGTGGGTGTGTCGTTCGACCGATTTGGCCTATTTTCAATACCAATCCGCGTACAAGAGATTCCAATGTTTCTGCCAGATTTCCGAAATTCGAAGTAGCTTCATTTTTGCGGCCAGGAGAATGTTTACAACAGATATTACACAGACGGACAGAGGGACCTGCTTAAGCCGATTTAGAATTTGATGCAGATCCAGAATGTATATACTTTGTGGGGTCTCTGACGCTTCCCTCTGAGGGTTGCAAACGGTTCGACAAAATGAATATACGTCCATCCTTCGATCATGGGCATAAAAATGACCAGCATTGCATTTATAAAGATAAAGAGTAAAACGCCCCAAATAATAATTATTTTACTGGTTTCAAATTCAATTGCAAGCAGAGCTTCGGGGTGTTCACTTCATAATGTTCGACTTAAATATATTCTTCTTCGCCATTATACTTATGTCAATAACTTTTTCGACTGGCACGAAGTGGTTAATCGATAATCCTGGATTTTATGATAGTAAGAGTTGGTTAAATGATTATCTTCCTTGTGCCCGAGAAACAGTGGTATTTCCGGAAAAATATCCAGGTGCACTGCCCTTACCGGAACTTGTTGAAGTCGGCGGTTTTGTATTACCCGTAGATGGTGCTATACTTTTGAATAGAGAGTCTACCATAGTACTAAAAGGGGATTCAAAGAAAAGACCCTGTGATAGAGGCAAAGCTTATATACGCTCGCCCAATGTACACAAATGGTTTGATCCAAAAACTTGGCGCAGCATTGACGAGAGGAAAGGAAATAAGGCGATACCGGCTTTAGAGAAGATTCCTTGCAATAATGAATCTGTTGTTATACAAAATAGAGGACCTTTGGCTTTTGATTTGGAAAATGTACCTTATCTTAGAATGGGTCAATTAAGTTTCGCTGGGTCTTTGCTATCTAAGGATTATGTTAGGCAGCTATTGTATACAAATCTCGGTGAGCTATTGTTTCGTAATCAGGCGGGCGTACGTGTGGAATACTATTACAATGACGTTTGTGGCTGTCATAGAGATTATAATCATTTTTTGGAGCCCGTTTGTCATAACGTCATGAAATCATGCGAAAAACCCCATTGTCAAGTTTCAATTGTACCATTGGGCAGTTGTTGCAGCATATGCGGCTCCCTGCTAAGTTTCAAGGTGGGCAACTGCGACAGTAAAAGACTGCACACGCTCCAAACTCTACTGGAGAGGGCCGCAAAGGAACAAAATCTGCAAAACGATTTAGACTATCACGTGAATTATTACAGTTCAAAAGACTATGGCATCTACTTGCAAGCGATTATAGTCGATCGGAAAAATTATAATGAGAAAAGCGTTAATTTTGTAAAGAGCCTTAACAGTAGCGTTAACTGGATAAAGAAGTTGAATTTACAATCGTTGGCCAATTATAAGTTGCAATATTCGGGGCGGCCGTATAATCCAGATATAACATTCGGTTCGGTTGTTTTAATTATACTGTGCGTGATGTTGTGCGTCATAGTTGCCTTAATAATATTTGCTCACTATGTACCGCACCATCGTTATTTGTTGTATATACCGCAATGGATGTACGATCCAAGGCGATGGGTGGCCTATAATTGGAGAGGTTTATTACATCGATCTAATTTTATGTTTGCACGATTTGAAAATGCTAGAAGCAGTGCACGAGAGGCACCAGCCGGTGCCGGTGGACGTATGCCAGTAGTGATGGGTTATGATGCCGAAAATGATAGCATTAGAGAAAGAGCTTTCGATAATCCCATGTTCAGTGAAGAGCCCGCTGCTTTAGCTAAGAAACCAGTAGGAAAGAAAAATGAAGTACACCTACCCACGGAGAGTGTTGCCAGCCTGAGTGATAAGAACCAGAGCAAGAAAGATGAACAAGAATTAACTGAAATTAAGTTAATATCCTCCTCAGAGGGCGAGGATACAGAAGAAGAAACCATGGAATGAAAAGCATTGGGTCTTCACGGCTGCATGCTGAAATAAGGCAATATCTCGAATGCACACACACAGTCCATATGTTAATGTTGTGTACCGCAATAATTATATGAAAAGTAATAACAATGAAAAGTAAACATTTTCAGCATTTGTCTAATTTTAAAAATTATTCGAAGATGTAATGCAACATATTTTCTCAGTTTTATTGAATTATTCACCACATGAATGCATAAATAATGAATTTCCCTCGCATACGTACGCGTATACGTACATTGTTTTATTTTGGGAGTAAAATTAAATAAACACAAATCAATTGAGATTGATTTACTTCTTATTCAGTGCTCGCTCGCACTTGCACACTTATCAGCCAGCACAGTAACACCGATGCAATTGAAACGTGCACATATTTCTTCTTCTTATGATTTAAGAGTAAATAACATTTTTCATAAAAAAAGTACATATATTGATTTTTCTGTACATTATTAGGTTATTAATGCATTAAAAAAAAAAAGCAAATGCATTTGTTGATGTGTGTGTAGACAAATTCAATATATGCAAGTATTTTGCGTGTAAAGATACGTAACACGATCTGAGCATGCGACTATTGTTTCGGATACTATGACTTAGCAAGCGACTAAAAAGTTTATGTACCGGTCAGAACGAAGCTTCGATTACGGTTCGCGTTAACTCGATGCATCGGAATGGCAGCACGTGTCGCCGACATTCGCCGACGTTTCAATATGCCGGTCGACACCATCTTCTCACCAGAATAGCTAGAAGTTTGTATCTAGTTCCGGGCCAATGTCTTCTGTTGACTATAAATTGCTGTGTTTTTGGGCATGGTTATGGTGGAGATTACCCTATAAGCCTTAAGTTACGGTCTCTTGCCTCTTATAAGCAGCTCAAGGATTTCAAACTTGGTGTATAAACATCAACACAGCGTGCAGGTGGACAGATAATAAAGCCATATTACTTTCTGAAGTCTGCAAGGCTTCTTCTTGCAAACAGCGTATAGAAACGATTTTTTTCTTAGGTATATTTTCGCTTCGAAGTTTTTTTTTACTATTTGGAATATGATTTTTTCCAAGTTGCTCCTGCAAGCATTAAAGTTTTTCAGCGAGTTATTGAGGAATGAAAGTTTGGTAAATAATCTGATAATATCTAGTATAATAGCTGTAATTGGAGCATCCCTGTGGGCTTAAACATAGTAAGTAGATAACAATTAAGAAAATTCGAATATTCGAATCTTTTATACCCATCATTGTGATCCTAAAAAAAAAAGGAAAGGAATAGATTTTCATTGGTTGGGCGCGGCAGATCTTTTCTATTTTCAAAATAAAAGTTCGAATTTACATGGTGTATATGTAATAAGGAAAAAAAGTGTTCATACGCGTGTGGGCGTGTTTTTTGAAAAGTTTGGATACTTTTCTCTTGCAAGTTTATAGGCGATGAAGATATTTTAGCCAACGGGGGAATGCTTATCACGTATTACTATACATGTAGCCAGACGGACAAATGGGCAGACGGACGCACGGACCACACGATTGAATATAAATTTCTTACTTCTTGTTTAGTACCTTTATAACGCGCAGAAAAAAGCTTCAGAAATCTCATAAAGTATACAAATCCTTGGCTAGTTTCAAATTAGGAATGCACGTAAACAGGTCCGCCTATTTGTGTGTCCATCTGTCTGTTCGCGCAACTGTGTAATATTTTTGGTACACATTCTCCCGTTAACGAAAATGAAGTTATCGCCTACAAATTTGGAAAAGAATTTGGAATTGACCTAAACTTTTCAAATCGCACGCCCGCAACGCCCACATGCCTATGCGACAAAAACTGTTATTTTGAAAATAGAAACAATCGACTGTGTAGCTCTTTCCCTGGTTTTGTCGTTTTTAGGATAACGGTGAGGGGTATAAGAGATTCGGTCCCGAGCGAACTTAATTTTCTCACTTGTTTCTAAAGAACTAGGTTTTTTTTGAAGTCACCAAAATTCAACGCTTATCTCGTATTGCCCACGAGTATATTGACTTTCAATCAAAAAGGAAAGAAAGCAATTTTATCACTTTCTAAAAAAATATTATTATAAACGTATTTCAAGTATCGAGTATACGTACTTTTGTATGCTAGTGTAGACAAGTACACAAAAAATAGCTTTGTCATTGCGTGCGAACGTGACAATTAAACAAGAATAGAAAGGTTTAAATACATTGTTTTAACCATTTGTAAACGCTCTTTACCTACATTGCCTCATTTAAAAAGTAAATTTAAAGGGAACGAGAAGAGAGAAAACCAGAGCTTAATAAAATATAAGGGATGAGAATGTGAGGATGCAAATAAAATTGCAAGTTATTGCAAGTTATGTATAGCGTAAGCTAAACATCTTACATGAGAAACATAAGTAATCTTTTAGCATACTTTAGGAATACTCTCCTATTTCCCACAGAGAAAGAAATATACGAAGCGACAGCCATATTTTTTCGAATACTAGCCTTCCAAAATAAGTCCGTCCTGGTATTAAGAAATTTCTTTCCTTCTATATGTATCTTATTGCTCAGCTCATACGGTAACGTATGCAGGGTTTACAAATAAAAAAAGGAAAAAAGGTTTTTAACTGCTAGGCGTGAACCATTTTTGCAAACAACTATTGGAAAAGTTTGTACCACAAATCAGAGCAGGCAAAATGCATAAATATTTATCATCTATAAACAATGCTTACTTTTGTTTACTTTGGACTATAACTGAGGACTTGAGAAGCCTATGGTAATGAACAATATAACACCTCTTGAGTTTGTGGCGAATCTTCTGTTTGCCAAACAGCCTTACATTTATCGAGAGTTTCACTTTTAACACCTTTAGGGCATTTGACCTTCTTCAACGTTAAAGGTTGATTCTTTACCCTGGTTATATATTGCGGGGTATCAAAAAAGCTGATGCAATCTATACCCATTATGGAGGCGTAACTGAAAATACGTGTCAGCACTTCTTCATTAACCTGTTGATCTTTTGGTGCGACTATCAAATTTAAATGTTTTGGTATTTACCAACAAACAAGTAATGTATAGCATGTCACTATGACGTTTAGAAAATGCCATAAGAATTTTTATATTCTTATTAGCATCTTTTTTTATATGTTAAGTAGTAGCAATGACTGATTAATGGTTCTGCATGAATCTAATCTGTTTGTGAGCAATTCCTATATGATTTTCAAGGGGTTAGGTCATGCATGCGATACAATTTAAATATTAAAAGTTTCTCCTACTTTCAAAAATACGGCAACACCAGGCATCATTTGTTTTATTATGCAAAGAGCAAACGTTTGCTGATTCTCTTTTTATCTGCAGCGCTCTCTCCAAATAAAACCCTCTTATCAGAAATGATTTGACGACTTAGACAAAAATTGCACGCTTTCATAACAACAAAAACATTCGTGGGCACGCGTTTTCTATGTAAATTTCTGACTGGAGAAAGTGAAGTAATTTATAAATTTTCTATTTAATAATTGTCTAGTGAGCTTGTGAAAAATGACGAAATCATCAGCTGAGCCGGTTTATAAGGCCATTTTCGGGTCATTGTGTATTTTAATGCATTTCGTGGCGGCAGTGCAATTTTGGTATGCCATTTATTTTGATCACGTTTTCGTTGTTTTCCCAGTCGCATCAACTTTTGGTGGCAAATTTAAATTCCTAACATTTCTGGATGCGGTAGGTAAAAATAATATGACTCAAGCATTTATAATTTAAAAGCGCAAGTGGCAATTAACTTAATCTAAAGAAAAAACACGTAAGAGAATTATGTTCGGTCTTGAACGAATTCTTTATACCCATCAGCATTATTCTAAAAAAAGGAGAATAACTGCATTTTCATACTCTATGTTATCGTGTGGAGCCACCTGATTTCTTGTATCTTCAAAATAAAAGGGGAAATTGATATGGTGTATGTGTTGTATTTTACGAGTGAAAAGAAGAAAATCAAAAATGTTCACTGTTTCTGATTTATGCGCTTATGGGCGTTGTGGGCGTGTTCTTTGTAAAATTTGGGTTATTTTTAAATTCTTTTGCATTCTTTTTAATTTCTTTAAGTGGTATCCTTATTGTTGCAAAGGGGAGAACGTTTATCATACTTGTGCAAAAGGACAGATGGACGACGATAATATGGTTGGCTGCATTTTCAAATTGAAATCGCCTAAAAATTTATATACTGTACGGCGTTTACGAAGGTGGCTTCTGTGCGTTATAGAAATTTTGGAAAAAAGGGAAATTATTACATGCTGTAAAATTGTATTGGGACAGACCAACCTTTGAGTATTCAGAGTCACTTTCTGAATCGATCTAAATTTGTCTGTCCACCCCTAATTCTTGGGTTTAACCTATAGCGTTTAAGATATTTTGATGAAATTCGCTAGAATTACGTGTTTTGGGCCAAAGACGAAACCTATTGAAAACGGTTCGTATTGGACAAGTTTTTCGGCTACTTTCATCTAAGCCATTACATTAAAAAGTCGTTATACGAAAGTCTGCATTAAGCGAAGCGGTGTAGGGTATTTAATGGTAAACCGCGACCTACTATATACAGTTTTTATTTGTTTCATAACAAGTTTACTGAAAACATTAATTAAAAAAAAACAAAAGAAAGAAATAGGTGACAGACTTCTATGCAATAAAGACGATACAATACTTTAAGAGGAAATGTTAGGACAAGTTTTAGTTAGCTAAAAAGTAAGTAAAAGAGAATAAAGTAAGTCAATTCCACAAGATTGGACATTCATTTGTTATGTTAAAAAGATCAAAGAGGTTATCAGAGAAACTCAAAAGACTGAAAGACTCATTAAATCATTAAGGTTGTGTCTTTTGAAATTGAGGAGTTCATTCTCATTCCAAATTTTTCCAAAACGATTTAATTTAATGCTAACTGAAGCGATTACATGTTATGCTCGCACAAAGCTCCGCAATATTTATATTTTTGCACTGAGCAATAACTCGGTAAAAAGCATTATTTACTTAAACTATAGACGCAGAAAGTCGTATTTCTTTCTTGAAAAGAGTGAATATTTACCGATTCTCTTCTCATTTTTAGCTTTCGCTCAGGGCTAGACATTATAAATGCCATTCGATTGACAGATTCGACAATTTAAACAATTCTACACTTTGATCAGTTAATGACAGCAAAATTCGCCGGCTCTGCTTATTAGAGAAAAAAAAAAGAAAGTTTTTATTATAGAAAGTGAAATAAATTGTATACTTTAATTTTGAATATTACGAAAATGACAAAATCTACAGATCCGGTTTACAAGAGCGGTTATGGATCTTATCGCACTTTAATGCATTCCGTTGCAGCTGCGCAATTTTTTTACGGCATATATTTTTTCCAATATTTTGTTACTCTTCCAGACGCGACTTTTGCTGGTAAATTTCAATATCTAACTTTTCTGGATGCGGTACGTAACAGTAACATGACAGACGCATGTATAATTTCATAAATAAGTGGCAATTAGCTTAATCTTATCGCACAATTCAAGAAACTTAATTAATTATTAATAATGGACACCAGAAAGAATTTATCAGTAAATTTTATAAATTTTAACGTATATATTAAAGAAGATGAATGACTAAAGATTACTTTTTTCCTCTTGTGAGATGCAGATTGTGTTTGAAAGAAAATGTTAGACTTTAGTCTAAGGTATTGCCAGATTTTATCAAAAGTTATTTAAAAATATACTTTTGCATCTTATTGTAAATGCTATGCCGGCGGACGTCTGTACGAATTGCATAATGTTACATCCAGTTAGAGTTCAAAAAGGCTACGAAAATTTTTATATTACTATTTATAAGATATTATAAACTATGAATTTCAACAACAAATTATTCTACTATGAATTTGATACGTAGGTATGGAAATTGTGGTTCTTAATGCACAGAAGTGCGTACAAAATATGTCTTCTATGGCTTTATTGTTTAAAAGTAGTAATGATAAACTTGCTTAGGAAGTAGGCTAGGTGTGTTATATGTTATGTGTTCGCAGTTCAGTTGCTCTGAGAATAGAGTATATTATTCTTGGTGTTTGGATTATGGTAATGCATCGCCTTACACTGAATTGGCTTTACGAGATTTTTCGCTCCATTTATGTTTGTTTGACTTAGGTCGGTTGAACTTTTTCGAAACCCATAGCCCCTTTAAAGTGTTGATATTGACTTAAGAAAATAAATGTAAAATAACTACTGAAAATACTGGCATGCAATTTGACGCAGACATCACTTAGGGTGTAGTCAACTTTCTCGTAGCTTTTTAAGCAACCTAGAATTTTTCAATACTTGTGGCAATTTTTGTGATACTTTTCGTGCTCACGTTTAGGCTTACCTTAAGCGTTAACACTTTTGAGATCAAAATACTTTAAAGACTCAAAGAATGGCCGCACTTATGGTAAAGTATATTCAGAAACGATTCTTGCTATAGTAAATGATATTTGCGAAACTCGTAATAATAGCACATTTGCTTAATATCTCATTATCTTCACAGATTTGATAATAATAATTCCAGCTTTTTTAGTTTATATGATGGCCTTTTTGATCAGTTTAACCCTTTGGCGTAAATGATGTCTGTAGACGTCCATTGTGTGCGCTTGCAAATGCACAAGACTTTCTATATTATACTACTATAAAATAAATTTTTTTAAACTAATTATAAAGTTTTTTTTTTGTAGTCTCTTTGTATAGGTGGGCCTCCAGTTTTATTTCTATTCAGCCAAAGGTTCCTATAATGTATGTATGCTACAGTAACTGACTAAGGTCTCTTCAAAGAGGCTCTCAACTTTAACCAAATTCAAACAGGCTCCCGACTTTTTCCTCCAGGCCGACGCAAAAGAGCATTTTTTAGCATTGCTGAATTTATATGTATATTGGAGTAGTGGAGTGTTACAATTCTATCATTAGTGCATTTTCTTGTTGTCTTCAATCAATATCTATCGTCGAATTCTCCCTAAAAGTTAGCAAAGAAATACATTTCAAAAACCATGGGCCTGGGTAGTCCTACTATTCTAAACAAATCGAAAAAAAAGATAAACTGCCCGCAAAAGGCGTGGATTTATCCTTGACAAAAGTTGATAAATTCGTTGCACTTATCTTATTATTTGATTTTTAGATAATACAAGCCGTGTACTTTACCATTGCCTTAATTAACGATTTTGTGGGCACCAATGAAGTCTCACCTAAACGATTACCACGTATACGAAAGTTAAAAGACTACATGATGGCTGCCTTTGCTTTTCCTCTTGCCTTAAACGTTGGCATTACTTTCTGGTCTATATATGCCATTGACCGCGAGCTGATATTACCGAAAGCCTTGGATGCCGTATTCCCCAGGTATATTTATTAATATATATGATTACAATTTCATTGTGCTTATAATTTGTATTTAAAGTTGGCTGAATCATATCATGCACACTAATATTGCGGTATTTATGATTTTGGAAATGTTCACTTCATTCCGTGCCTACCCAACACGAGGCGACGGTATGGCAGGACTCAGCATATTTCTTTTGGGCTATCTAATATGGCTGCATGTTGTTAAGTATTACTCAGGGCTCTGGGTATACCCTTTTTTGGAGGTGTTATCGCTTCCACAGCGCCTTTTATTTTTTATCGGCTCATTAGCTATTAATTGGTGTCTCTATGTACTTGGCGAAACCATGAACAACATGATTTGGTCTAAGGAACTTAAAATGGCTCAACGTAAAACGAATTAAATGTTTTTTTTGTTGCTGTTGCCTAATAATTTTTATGTCATTGTAATTTTCGGAAGTTTTGTGTAAGAGCGTTACTACAACCTCATAGCAAAAACGAAAGAATTCTTATGATATTCTTAGAAATTATTTAAAAAATATTGCAAAAATTAAGGGAAAACGCCAGAAAAACAAGTAAAAAAATGTTTCAAGCATTCTCTTTATGTTATGAATTTCAAAGTAGATTTTTTCTTTACGCGATTTTGTAAGGACATTTATTGTTGTAATATTTTAATTCAAATATTTAAGTAAAATAGGAGCTAAATTAAGTACACATTGTCATATCAAATATCAAAGCACTTTAATTAAAGTTTTTCCACCAAAACAATTTTCACAATTGTTAAAAATATTAAAATAAAAAAGAAAAAATTAATTGCGTTTCCTTGCTTACACATATAGGAGGGCAATGGGGAAGTAAAGGTAAACAAAAGACAAAGGAAAGTGTGTAGAGCAAGAGCTAAAAGTTTCTCCTCTCAAAAAATAATGCATTTCTGGCCGCTGTACTTAAATTTAAGATCTCGTCATTTTTTTTCAATATCTATAAATTATAGGATAGGTATAGTTATAAATTATAGGTATTTGAAAAAAGGGACGCATCTTCCAGATAAAAAATGTCCAACTAAAGTTGAAAAAAACGCCATTTTAAAGAGAAAAATTAATTGACCAAACAAATCTTTCTTTTTTTTTTGATATGGAGCAAGAGTATACTAATAAATGCA
>CCAG010003113.1:0-16772 GCA_001077435.1 Glossina morsitans morsitans
CGAATTGTACCCAAAATAATTATATATTGATATTGTACCCAAAATAATTATAATATAATTACAGTAAACAAATAAGTAAATGTAGAATAATGCGCTTTTGTTTTTCAGTAATAAAAAAAAAAAATTAACAATATTTTTATTAATAATTGCAAATATTCTTACATTCTTACATTTTCTTACGTCGCACGTGCTGTATTCTGTATATTGTTTGGTTTCCATGAACTGTATGTATGCAATATATCTACACCGTGTCTCTCTTCTCACTCTCTCTACATACTTAATATATGTTGACCCGTATAGATACATATATATGTGTGCATAATGATCAATAAAATTTCAGATTTAACCATGATACCCAAATAATTATAACATAAATGCAGTAAACAAATAAGTAAATGTAGAATAAAGCGCTTTTGTCCTCCAGTAAAGAAAAAAAAGTTAAGAATATTTTTCTTAATAATTGCAAATTTTGTTACATTTCATATTTTCTTATGTCGCGCGTTGTGTATTGTGCACGAGGTTACGCATCATTAAAATGTTTACATGCAATGTATATAAACTATTTCTCACTCTACATTCATAATATATGCTGACTCTCTCCGCATTCTTAATACATTTGTTTACATACATATCAGGAATGAAACAACGAAGTATTTTGATCTATGCAAGAGCAAGAGAACGTGAGAGAAAAAAACGATATTGATTTTAAAATACAACTACATTTTAATTGGAATTATTTAACTATGGTGTCTTTGCTAGTTAAATTCGTTTTCACCCAAGTCTCAAATTTGGGTGTTCTCCCATATGCATTTTACGCTAACATACAAATTTCAAAAAATCTTTAAAAATAGTTCCGTGTAGAAAAGTTTAATTTTTTTTTTGCTTATTCGATAGGTGCTTTCATATAGATTCGCGTGATATAGGTGATATAGGTGACATTTTCTAGTTTGGCCGCACTAGGGTCTTAAATGTGGGTATTCTCCCATATGCATTTTACGCTAACATACAAATTTCAAAAAATCGTTAAAAATAGTTCCGTGTAGAAAAGTTTAATTTTTTTTCGCTTATTCGATAGGTGCTTTTATATAGATTCGCGTGATATAGGTGAATATAGGTGACATTTTCTACTTTGGCCTGACTAGGGTCTCAAATTTGAGTGTTCTGCCATATCCATTTTACGCTAACATACCAAATTTCAAAAAATCGTAAAAAATAGTTCCGTGTAGAAAAGTTTAATTTTTTTTTGCTTATTCGATAGATGCTTTTATATAGATTCGCGTGATATAGGTGAATATAGGTGACATTTTCTAGTTTGGCCGCACTAGGGTCTCAAATGTGGGTGTCCAATTGGATTTTAGTTGGAATTATTTAATATTGGTAGGTGTCTTTACTAGTTAAATTCGAATTTATCTTCACACCCTTATATTAAACGTAATAAGGAAAAAAATAGTAGGACAAGCGGATATAGCTCTTGAATCATATAATACACCGTTAAACTGGAATAAAATATCAAAGTGCCTAACCATGCACTATGCGGACAAGAGGAACTTAGGAACACTTGAGTATCAGATGACAACGCTGGTCGGAGGAAATAAGAGTGTTCAGCAATTTTATCAAGATGTTTATCAGCATCCTTCTTTAATTTTAAACAAGCTCTCTTGTATGAGTATGACTCAGACATACCGCGAGAAAGCGCTGGACACACTGATTAGAGGACTTACAGGTGATCTACCTCGTTTATCCAGCATGAGGGAACCAACAGATTTGCCACAAGCATTGCATTTATGCTTAAGGCGTCAGAACGTGGATTACAAGACACAATACGCCAATACTAGTCAAGCCACAATTTGAAGGAATATAGGTCCACCCTTACCGGAAATAAGGAATTATTAACAAGAGGTCAACCACCCAAGGATGTACCATCCAACATTCCAACGAAATCTTCAACACCAATCAGCAGTGCCTCCAAAACCACAATGACGTGATGGATGCAGACAGGAGCATCCAGACCAAACAAATAAACTACGCAAACCGTCCGAACCAATACCAAACATACGCACAGAAACGCACATCTTCACAGCAATTTCAAGGAATGCCTCCCGAACATCAAAAGTGCTACAATATAACGTGCGAAGAAGACAATTATGGAGGAAACACAATAGAACAAAATTCAAATGAAGCATATAACGAAAATATGGAACCAATGGAAATCCCAGAGTACGAGCAAATACAACATCCATTTTTTAGATTAAGACAATCTTCACTCTCTTATTTTTAACATAGAAATGGCGGTGAAGATATTCTAAAATTTTGGATAGACACAGGGTCGAACAAAAATTACTTTCAAGCCAAACACATAAGGAAACCTATTACAAATGAAAAACCCTTCTTAGCCAGTTCCGTCTGCGGCAACATAAAAATAACGCACCACGCACGGGGTAAAATAAGATTTTTCATATTACCAACCCTCAAATCTTTCGATGGCATTACCAGTAACGATTGAGAGAACTCACTGCAGTCATCCATACCAATCTTGATTTCGTGACAATAGACCCAAATGTCAAAATTCCCCTAAAACAATGCATATCAAGCTACATCAATAGTATCAAATTACGCACCTCATATTTGTCCGAAAAACAGAATAATCGACTCAAAAATAGCCCACACCTATTTGCAGACCTCAATAAAAAACTGACTTTCGCAACAAAAGTTTCAGGCGAAATCCGAACAACGTCCGATCAACTAATCTACGCTACAAGCTACATCCGATGGCTTCGAAAAAAGAAGTAGACAACCAAATAAATTAACTATTGCAGGATAACATAATTAGACCTTTAAAGTCTCCATACAACTCACTTGTGTGGATTGTACAAAAAAAATGGGCTCTTCTGGTCAGAAAAATTACAGAATGGTAGTGAACTAACGTAAACTAAATGAAATCACTATACCCGATAAATATCCAATTCCGAAAATAAATGAGATACTAGCTAATCTTGGCAGAAA
This sequence comes from Glossina morsitans morsitans, assembly GCA_001077435.1. Taxonomy (NCBI): domain Eukaryota; kingdom Metazoa; phylum Arthropoda; class Insecta; order Diptera; family Glossinidae; genus Glossina; species Glossina morsitans. The sequence goes on from CCAG010003113.1 coordinate 3,004, forward strand.
CAAATTTTTTTCCAGAATCGACCTTAAAAGTGGTTTTTACCAGATACCGCGCAAGAAATCTGACATTCAAAAAACCGCCTTCTTAGTCAACAACGGCAAATATGAGTTCGTCCGACTGGCATTTGGTTTGAAAAATGCCCCGTCAATATTCCCCAGAACTCTTGACGATGTTCCGAGAGAACACATCGGGAAGCGGGGCTACGTCTATATCGATGACGTGATCATATTTGGAAAACACGAAAATAACAACTTCATCAAATTGCAAGAAGTCTTCGATACCTTCGAGAAAGCCAACCTGAAGGTTCAGCTCGACAAATGCAAATTCTTAAAAGATGAACTCGAGTTCTTAGGTTTTATAGTAGGAACAAATGGAATTAAACCCAATCTCAGCAAAGTCCAAGCATTCGTAGGCTTCCCGCCACCTAAAACACTCAAAGATCTACGATCATTTCTTGGAATGGCAGGCTACTATAGGAGGTTCATTAAAGACTTTGCTAAGCTTGCCAAGCCTCTGACAAGCCTTTTAAGAGGGGAGGACAGACGCGTGTTCAAACAAGCCTCTAAGGAGAAATTAATAGGGTTAGGGAGAGAGGAGATGGAATCCTTCAATCCTTCAATCAACTAAAACTAAAGAATTCTCTAAGCTTGAATGAAGTCATATTGACTGATCCCAACTTGGATAAACTCTTCGAGCTCACGACAGACGCATCCAACTTCGCCATAGGAGCAGTTTCATCCCAGGATAAGAGACCAATAACATTCTTATTTCGTACTCTGAGCAAGACCGAAGAGCCATACGCTACAAACGAGAAGGAAATGCTAGCCATAATATGGTCATTGAAAGCGCTGCGTAATTACCTATACGGATCAGGAGAGGTTAACATTTATACAGATCATCAACCATTCACTTATACTCTGAGTAACAGAAACACAAACCAGAAAGATGGAAAGCAACCCGCGAAGAGTATAATTACCAGTTGGAATACAAACCCGGTAGGGAAAAGGCGGTAGTCGACCTTCTATCCACACCACCACCAAACAAGAAAATAAATTCTTTAACCGGTATCGTCCACAGCAATGAAAGCTCAGGAGATCATTTAACCCCATCAATGGAAGTTCTTATAGATGTGTACCGGAATCAACTAGTTATTAAGCATGGCAATGAAAACAGCCATGAACTAGAGACCATGTTTGAAAATTTCTCAAAACGCAAAGAAAACTTACCAATAAATCTTTGATTGAGACATTGAGAAGATATCTCGATCCCAATATTATAAACGATCTGTGCATTATAGAGCAAATTACGGGGATAATGCAACATTTTTATTCACGCCATTTTAGAGATTATCGCACACGTTTCTCGTAAACTACGATAAAGGGCATAGAAATTAAGGAACAGCAGACACAAATAATTCAGGAATGTCGCAGAGCCCATGTCATCTAAAATCAAAAAAATAGTTAACAACTGTAAAACATACAAAGAAGCCATAGACGGCCATAGAAAAATTTACCGAATTCAGATTAGAGACCGTTAACCAAGATGATAGTAATTGAAAACGAAAAGGGCCTTCAATCTGCCCGCAATAAATCTATGCTTGAACACGATCTTAAAATTAAAGCCTACCGCACACCAGCATATAGAAGCGAGATGAGTGAACAAATGAAATGATTTCATTCTACTTCGTGCGAAATAATGATATGTTTCAAAGCGGAAGAACAGAAAAGAACATTTGAAGAACTGTTGAAATAAACGGTAAATGAGGACAACTTTACTATTCATTCTGTTACAAAAAACAAACTCAAAAGAATTTCTGCATGGACGCACCCGCAACATCGACCCCAGAAGTATTTGAAAAAGGACGACTGTGGAATATCGAAAGATTGAAAGAAAAACAGAGACAGTATTTAAATTACCACAACAAAACAAAAGTGAATCACGACCTACCAGGGGATGAAATTTACATGAAACATTATATACGACTAGGATCGAAATTGACCTTCCGATAAAGAAATAGTTAAAAAACACAAAGGGACAACTATCATAACAGATTCCGGTAAAACTTTTCATATAATTAATTAATTTAAATTAAATTTAAAAATTTTCGATTCTTGATCGCGATGACTAGTGAAATACAAATCTGGATTTCTCCAAATGACAAGTGATATCTATTCATACCGGACAAACACGGACGCAGACAGTAAATTTCAAAGTAGACCACGTAATCGACTTAGACGAATACGAAACAAAGATCTTTGAATTCAGAATAATAATCAACAACAACAGTGATCAATCCTTATTCCCTTATCTCAAACATGATGTATATCAAACTGAAAATTTGATACTGCGCCTGAACCTGGAAAAATAATAAGGAACAGATCGTTGAACTTCATAGGATCCGCCTGGAAATGTATTGCAGGTAATCCCGGTCACGAAGATCTGCTGACAATTCAGGACAAAACAAGCAACCTACGAGAATACAACAACCATCAAACCGTAATCAAAATATTATACGAGGAAAGATACAACAATATTACCAAGATCAGCAACACTATATTAAAACAATTTAAATTTAAATCAGTTAAAAATTTTCAGGGAAGAATGGGAAAACATAAAGCATGCCATTCATTGTGCTAAGACCGAAATTATAAACTCACTTATATTATTTAAACAAGATATACAACTTTTGATAACAGCACTAGCAATAGCAAGATAGAGAGAAAATACCATTCGAAACAATGGTAGAGGCACCAAATCTGTCCGAGGTAAAAGTTCTGACTAACTTCATTTCAGTTCTTCACATTATTAATATTCCAATAACTGGTGAACAGGTATACGAAAGCATTCTTTTAAAAATCGTAAAAAGAAATAATAACACAACAATCGATCTTCAACTGAATGTTATCATAAGATGGAAAGACGAAATATTTAAGGTAATAAAGAAATGTAAAGCACGCCAAAATTTATGCGTTTGTAAAAGGCAAAACCTTATCGACATAACAAACTCTACTTGTAAATTTGTTAACTAGTAAAAGACCAATTTGTAAGATTGTAAACAACTAGCACTTTCCAATTACCGACGAGATATCTCCTGGTGTCATTTTATTAAATGGATTTACTGGTACCCTTGAAGTAGAAACGGAGCAACAATTCCTTAAAGAACCCTTCTTATTAGCCTTATTAGGTTCCATAACATTGCGATTAATGTTAATGGGAAGATCTGTACGTCTTAAGAAATGTTCACTTACAAGGCACTGGCTCTCATACTTTAGTTCATGCCTGCAGAAAAGGAACGCACACGACTTTTCTCTCTGCAAATGCTGGACGAACTTCAAATTAATAATACCAGATTAATATCATACTTACAGATCTACTAAGTAATAATCATAATTTTAGTTTGTAAATGTAGTGGAAATAACGATATTAAATAGGCCACAAGTAGAATAAGTCCGATAACATGATATACCATTAAAAACGGTGGAGCAGAAAGTTCCGATTTCTAACCGATTGATCGTTTTTAATGGGGGAAAAATTAAGGACCCTTTAAAGAACGCCGTAAACGTGAGCGCCACTCCAATGAACACAGTCATAAACATAGAACAATGACTGTAATTTCAACTCGCTATAAACAATTCTCATCGGTCCCCTATTTTAATAAATTATTCAAAGTGCTGACTGTGGATTACTGGTCAACCCATAGGTTTCCGAAGAAATTAATTAATTCTTCTTATTCAGTTCGTATTTGGCAGGACCATAAATGATAGTTCTAACTTGATAAAAATTACAATTTCAAAATGTTTTACGTAGAAAATAATAAAATCAAACAAACACACCTTAATATATTTAAGTTATGTAATGTTTTAAAATGGATTTCGAACCAATCCTAGTTTTGTATTATATAAATTAAAGCCAACTTTTTAATTTTCATAAAGCATCTTAAAGCGGATTTATTCTTCATATCCTTTAATTCAATATAACTCAATTTGAAAGTGGAGAAGATACTCCGGTCGCAAACCTTACAAATGAGCATGTATGTATGTAGATTAACTGTTTATCATTCTAGTTAGCCTATGCTTGCCTTCTCGGTTTATGAAACTCTTCATTTTGTGCGGACTTGTGCGGAATTTGGATTCCGTCTACGCATTCAATCGCTTTAACATTAGAAATATTTTAATCACGGTTTGTTGTATAACAACGCGTCACAAGAACATGAAAAGTACAACAAGGAGTTACGCGCATCAATTTTGCATAAAATGTATTCAAAAGCCTCTTTTGATATGCATCTTTTTGCATCTATATAGAACACATATTTTAATTTGCGCTGTTGTATATAAAATCATTTACTTACACATTTTCGGACAACGCAGAGCGCTTCTAGGTCTTACATGATTACTTTTCCGCCATTCGCAACGTTTTTCTACTGTCAAAAAACATAAAATGACCAAAGAAACCATTTCCTCAACGTTAGTTGATTACTTAATAATAGCATTTTACTTATTTTTTTTTCATTTTTTTTAGTAAAATGGATTACACCTGTTGGCGATAAGATCAATATAATCAGTAGAATTTTTATTATTTGTTGATCCTTTGCGTTTTATCAATGATAGCGACAGTATATGATGACGAATGGATAGATTCATGATACACAGCTGATTACAAATTTGGTCAAATTAACTGTTTTAATTAGACAATTAATTAGACAATTGTTATGAAAAGCAGAAAAAATGAATTAATTTACTTATTTTTCAAAAATTTAAAATTTTTGGTTTGGTTCAGCTCTTTGCAAGTAAACAATTTTTTTTGGAATTAACTCTGCTTTCAATTTACATTTGTTTTCTCTTATAAATGCAGCTCTAAACAAGTACTAATGCCAAACGGAAGCTCTTTTGCTTTGCTAATTTGGAAAGTGTGGCAGAGAGTATTTAACACTTGTCGTGCCTACGTGATCGCAAAAAACAAATGTCATCAACCAATGCTAAATGCTACAACATACTCGGTCCCAACTAGCCGAAAAACGAAAACATGTTCTGACTTTCAGATCGGATACGTTATTACCCCCATATTGTGCTTAAAACATGAACCATATGATATTGTTTCCATAAATACATCATTGTTTTCTCTGTTGAAAACAACGCACATAGAAATTTAGATTTTAGGTTCGTCAAGAAATTGAGTTCATGCTCAAGACCAACGCAGGCTCCATTCACATTTAAATATACACAAACAATTTTATTTTGACAGCTATGCAGAACACATAAGGCAAGTTGGTTGAAATTGTTACACCGTTATAAAGTTTTACAATATTCTTTTAAGCTATTTCATACACTTTTTTCTCATTAATGTTATTTTCACACTATAATTTCATTTAGCTTAGGAATTTAAAAATTTTTATAAACCATTTATATTATTAGTGTTCAGTTTGGCTTTGATTGTAATGATTGTAGATAAGTATACTTGAAACAAGATAAATAAATATTTGACGAAATTAATGGGCGTAAAAGAACCAACTAATCTGATTAACGGCAGAAATTGCACAATTTTAAGAAAAGTAGTAAAATCAAATAATGATATTCGATGCTTTTTCCCGCTGTGGCCATAAAATATATTCGTAATAGAAGACACGAATGCAAACAAAATAAATTCTGAGATTTGTTTGACTGCGTACATAGGCACACAAGCTTTATTGCGAAACAAAACCAATAAGAAATAGCTACGGGGTCTAAATTCCTCTAAATTCTATGAAGTGCGAGAAGTCGTTCCTAGATCGGCGTATTTCCCATAAGGGATAAGGATAGAAGATTTAGGAAAATACGCATGCCCAAAATCAGCAAAGTTTTGGGCCACTTCATGTATCTTAAAATGTAGTCAAAGTAATGCGCTTTAACAAATTAGACACCCCAAAAAACAAACGCTTCGATCTCAACACGGCACGAATATGTTTCGCGGGGTACGTGATGTGCTCACATATAAGCATAGACGCGGCCAACTATCTAGTAAAACCTTCGTGTCTAATGGTGGAGTGCTGGACTAAGTTAGGTTAAGAATTAGGATTAAGTAAATCAATAGACGGAAGACGCGAGATAGGGGAGCCCCAGGCAGAAACGGACGTTTCTGGTTAGAATATGGTAAGGTTGCCAAAAAGCAACTCTGATGGGAGCCGTAAAAGAGCTGGCTCCAAATATTCCGTGTCGAGGGACAGACTGGTCCGGTCGGGTAGGGCAATCAGAACAAGGAAGTAGTCAAGTTTTGTCTACGCAAGAGATAACTTAGTTAGTTAAGTCTAGGGTATGAAAGAGTGAAGATCGGGTCTTAACATCGAACGGTTGACAGAAGCGAGGAAACAGTAAAATAAATCGATAGAACATTTTTAACTTTCGCTAGACTTGAGCCAAAGCCTAGTGCCGCTGAGCATACCCCTGCACCAAGGAATGGGCAAAAGCCCTCACAAACCGTGCGTCCAACCGATATTACAATGCCGGAAGTGCTGGCAGACAAAATGCTCTTTGTCCCTTCTACGGCACCACTCATGGATCCTCGTAAGGGTGACACAATGATGCAACGTGAATCAACGACCTAGGTGACGATTCATCCAACACTAAAATAAGTCGAACATATAAACAAAATCCAAAAGAGACTCTGCCGAACGTCTCAAAGAGACGCCTTTCCCCTTCTCAGAAAGCACGTACGCTCAGCCTAATATAAACATCGCAAGGCTTAAACTTGCTGCTGAAGACTTCTTCAGTCTCCCCGTTCTTCAAACTAAACGACCTACACTTACGCGGACAAACCCAGACAATAATGAGTCCGCCGCAAAAAAGAAAATTGTTGATCCCCGATAAATTTCTGAAATAGCCGGCAATAACAATTCTTTGACCAACGTAGTAGGTATTATAGTCTTCCAAAATAATTTAGATACTTTAGATGAGTGACGCAAGAACTGTTTACTAAAGAATATCACCGTTTCTGAACAAAGCAACACACTTAATACTCTTAGGGACTCATCCCTTGGATTAGATGGCATTCCAAATATCTATCTTAAGAGATTAGCGAATGAAAACAAGTTTATTCTTACTTAAAAACTTAAACAACAAGATTATCAGTAAGTGCTTCATATCGTCAAGCTGGTATAACTTTCCAATTATCACTCTACAAAGGAAGAATTGCCAATCGGCCAACTTTAAACCGAACAGAAACATTGTCTTAGTTTACACTCTCAGGACACTCTTTGAAAAAATACTGTGCTCTCTCTTAGAATAGCACCTAGAACCGCAAAACCTTGTCAGCAACTCCCATTCCGGCTTTAGATGCCCCAAGTCCGCTTAAGACATAAATACTCCCTGGTCATCAGTTAACCTAGTTTTTGCTTGCCCTTGTAGCAAGTTTTCTAGATATCTCAGAAGCTTTCGAATCAATCAATATCATGACTTTGAAATTTGCACTACTCTCTTCAAATCTTCCAGCAAGATTCTGCAGCCTGCTATACGAACTCCTTCACTATATAAGCATTCAAGTTAACAACAACAACCTCCCCACACACGGGATTTCCTGGAAGGATCCGTACTAAGCTCAATATTTACATTAATGACATATACAACTCTTTACCTGAGAATGTTTCGAATTTGGGTTATACGGAAAACTTTAAAAACCAAACAATCCGCCTTAGATGTCATTACTATCAAACTACAGTTTCTACAGCTCTCGCTGTCCATTCGCAAGACGAAAAGACTAGCCTACTCTAACAAGCGCAAAAAATTTACCACTGCACTACTTCACATCAACGGCTCCAATATACTAATAGAGGTATTGAAATGCATATGTGGCGTATTTTGGGGCTCGGACCCTCTCTGCATAATAAAATTATACACAGCATTAATGACAACAAAATTAGAAAACGCCTGTTCACTCTTACTGGGCGCTTTCGAAATAGAAGTTTTTAGGGTCCGTAGAGTTCAATGGAAATGTCTTTGTCTTGATTTAGGCACCAAAATTTCTACTCACACTTTGCGCTTAGAGCAAATTGTTCCGTTTAAATGTCAATGTTGTCATTAACAAGATTTTAGCTTTGAGAATCATTTGGCGCCATCTTTCCTGCACAACGTTGCATCGCTCAACCCCTTTCACTTCTTTTTCAAAATCTTCGCACCGATACGTAGTAATTTTCATTTTTTTAAATTTCACAAACCCGTTTCATTCAAAATCCCCTACGGATCACATATCTTCCAAACTGTCATCACATCCCTACCCGTGAGAAATTCCACAGTTACGCCACAAAGTTGCTGTTTAAATGTAATTAGCACTGAATGGGAATATTTCCCTAACAGGCCCATCTTCATAGCTGGATTTCTCGCGATCTTGAAAACAAGTCGCCTAGTTTCCGCACAAAAACCAAAAAAAATTATTCACAATATCAGATACCAAATCTGCTCTACAAACCGTGCAATCGTTTCCCATAGGCAGGACTTTTCCATACGTGATGGAGTTTAAGTCCTTGTCGCACAACTTCAAGTCTGAATCTTTTATCTTCCATTTTCTTGCAATACCTAGTCACATTTAGCCAGGTGGCGAACTCTGGAGGCTACCGTATAACAGGAGGAATGTATCCGTAAGACCAGATGGATGAAGACGAATACACCTGCCTTAGGGCTTTGCACATCTATCCAGCATTTCCACCACGAGTGCTGTGCCGTTCCCGAAGTGCCGCTGTTCTTTCAATATGACGAATCCATATAAAACCCGTAATCCCAAGTATCATAAATACCATGCTTAGGGACAAATGGCACTACGTGATTGTGTCTTCGAATGGCGTGCCCCAAATACCTGGTGAGCTCGAGGGAACAAAAATCGTCCTTTCGGCATACAAGGGGTCTGTCTCGTATGACTAGTTTCCTGAATCTTTCAGACACAATTTATGAAGCAAGATACAGAAGCTAAATCATCAAAAGCAAATTCTCAAGCAGACGTAGCACTCCAACCTACATAAGAAATTGAGGATGTTGCCATGTCTAAGGGTAATTCAGGTAATAGGCAAATATCCACAGAGAACGACGCCGTGCTCCTCGGCTCTCAGTCCGAGTCACTTAGCTGAACTCCCGAAAGACTAGAGGTAAAGAGCAAGGCAGGCGCAGCATAAAGGAGAAGATAAGTGCAACTGCCCGGCGTCCTGTCCAAACTACGATTCGAGACGGCATGCGCTTTGAAGGAGCACGCAAGCGTGTAGTGGCGACTCGGTACTGCACCCTCTTATGAGGAAATGGCAGAGTTGACTAGGTTTGGAATAACTCCAGTCGACTTGCCCACGATGGCAGGAAGGGCATTGAACTGAGGGTAATAGAAAGTGCTTTCTTGAATAGTGTACATAGCCACCACAAATCAAGCATAAAGCCTCAATTTGCTCGCTGCAGTTTTCGCCATGGTCGACACGATTTCACTTGAGACGATGGTGCCGACGGTAAAGTCATGGAATTTTCCAAACTTTTCACTAGTTTTACTCAAATAAATGGCAATCGTTGACAATGCCTATACCAGGTTCCATAACATTTAGCAAAATGATTACCACTCGATTCATGTTTAGCAAAATTCTCTTCAGTAAGTTTCCCCAATACACTTTTTACAATTTGTGAGCTTTTTACTTTAAAATTTTCACCTATTATCTCATTTGGTTTTTCCAAGTTCAATTAGTGATTAATAAGCTCCGTAATAGCTATTATATCTTGAATCGGCTTGAACTTTACTGATCCTTTTTGGCTCAATTTGAAGAAGCGTAATGTTGGATAGCCCGTAATTTCATGTATGCCGCTCTTAAATCCGTGTTAAAGAGTTAACTCGATCTAATGTAGTCGTCGGTTGTTTCCCCGAAAGAGAAAATGTCATCTTAAAACTTCTAGAAAGCTAGAACAAGGGCTTAAACGTTGAGTATTGGATGGATGGGTCCAGAAAGATGTTAAAAGGGACACAACGTCCACAACTCTAGCAGTGGACGAATCTTCGGCAACAGCGCCGAAGAAGAACGTTTACGTTTCCAATTATATTTTCGGCTCAGTCTCACTGAGATGTAGGGGATAAGGAAGCCACTTTCAGAAACACAATCAGGGGAAAGATGTTAGACCTCACTCTGATCAGTTTCGGCCTGAGTGCCTTCATCTCAAGATGGCATGTATTCTGTAAGATCTTATTATCGGACCATCAACATATACGGTTCGATATTGTGGCTAGCTCAGTCTCATGTCAGACCTAGAGAGACATCAAATGCACGAATTGAGAGGTGTTTCGTTTTTTACTCTCTGAAGACAGCCTCACGGCTTCGCATCTCTCCAACCGTGCGGAAGCTATTAAACTTGACGCGCACACTCTATGCAAACTTACAGAAGCCCTACCAAAGATGCTGTTCTCTAAAGACCAAAGAGCCTACGATGGACATGCCTTTGTGGGATCAAAGGCTTTAAAATATCAAATTGCAGGCCAAGAAATTATTCGACAGCGGTAAAAAGCTCGGTGTTTGGACTAAGTACAGGCAAGCCCTCACAATATCTAACGCCGAGCTAAGGCGGTTCGAAGCGGACTACCTAGAGGCAGCACTGCGAAGACATATATCGTCTTCCAGAAGCAGCACGGCTCCGAAAAGGCCTGCCTAAGAACCACAGCAGTGGAGTATGCACTCTAAAGAAACCAAGCGGGGATTAAATAAGAATTGCCGAGAAAACTGGTCACCTCCTGATGGAGACTGACTTTCCTAAATGCCTATGGAGCGACCTTTTTTCATACTAGCCTATATTAAGCTAAGTACGAAGATTTTCAAAGTTCCATAAAAATTTCTCGTAGAAGAACTGAGTATAACCTGCATACCATTGGAAAGGATATTGATAAAGTACTCACCTAATATTAGTTTCATTTTTTCGTAGCGCATGGTTTAGACATAATAGGTATGCAGACTTTCATAAGTGGTTAATTTTAAATTTGCATTATGTATTGTAAGGGAACTGTCAAAAGTGCCTTAACGTTGATAACCTAAACCAAAGGGAAAACGAAGCCTATTCAGATTTAACGCAATGATGATAAACTTGACTTCATGCAAAGTGATGTCTACTTGACTCCTTCAGTGAACTAGATAACCTTGTTGTAATATATGTTTGCTTATATCAAATAAATGTAAAATAAATGCATAAAAAATTCTTCTGATGGGAGGATAATAGGAAAACGGAATTTTAAATATAATTGTTACGTGTGTGCCTCGTATGTAATTGAACTCTCGTAAAAGACTTAAAGAATTAAAACTTTTACTAAGTTTCCCAAAAACAAAGGTTGAAAAATAAAATCAACTGTTTACATCAGCATTTAAGAATTCCTCTACAAAACCTACACCTACAAAAACCAGGGCGCTATATAATTGCAACTACATATTTGTTAAACCATTACTATATCTTCCAAATACATAATCATCGGTGATATAGGTCTCTGTAACTGATTTGCAACAAGAAAGAAACCAATGTCACAATAAAAGAATTAAACTGTATTCGAATTTCGCGTTAAAACTGAGCATTTTGAACATCATAATTAGTGTTCAAGCGTCTCTTTCAATTTCATGATCCTAAATTTAAAGTACGAATCGGCACCGTCGGTAAAAACCAAAAACAGCATCATCAGCATCATATATTAAGGAATTCAATAAATTTTTATAAACCCCAACTTCGGGGTCTCCCGAAGGGTCGAAAACAGAGTACAGAATTGGCTTATGATCTGCCCGTTCGGTAACTAAGTTTTGTCCGTCCGTTTTTTTTTCACATAAGGGTGAAGTACGTGCATTTCTTTAACGTGTAATCGCCCATGGAATGTTCGTGAGATAAAAATTTAAAACTCATCTTTAGCCCTAAAAATAATCAAGTCCGTAGTTTGATAGTTGGAAAAAAACAAAGAATGAAATAGGAATACAAATTTTCTTTTATGAGAGGAAAGTAGGGTTAGGTAACTTCGGACCCAATTCCGGGGTATCCCACAGAGATCATGAGACGAAGCTGTCTGTAGGGCGGCTAGTGAAAGGCCTAAGGCTTAGGGCATTTCCGTTCGGTGAACCTGGCTTTATCCGTGCAAAATGTGTCAGATTTTTGACTTATTTCTAACCGTTTTCTGTTTACGTTTTCACTTTTTTGAGATGCTTTAAGTGATGCATAAGTGCAACGATGTGCAGTCACACTACAATCTGTTGATGGCGTAAAAGAAACTCGCACCAAGCAGAAAAAGAGAAGAATGGAGAACAAAATAAATTCGAAACAAAATAATCTTACTAGCAAGCAGCTGACCCAAAACCAAAAATCTTAAAGGATTAAATTAAAGAAAAACAAAAATCATCCTATTGAATATATTGCTTCCATCGTTAGCAGCCCTAATTCGCTTTTCAAAGCGTAAGTGGAATATTTTGGATAAGCGTAAGTGTAATATTTTGGATAATAATAATAAATAATCAAGTAATGTCGATCTTATATATAAGTTTTTGACAAAATAATTCTTATGTTCATATTATGGTATTTGAGGCAACAGGAAGACCTAGATTCACGGAAAACGAACCTTATTAAGCGCAAAGGGGCTCTGAGACACGTTTCCAGTCGACTTACGTTACCTCCAAATGTGTAAGTATTTTGTTTTTTATATTTACAAGCAGCTTATGTATATATTAATTGCTACAGGTAGATTTCTGCAGAAGTCTTCAATTTCAAATGCGAATTCTAACTATATTTTGCGAAAAATTGGTGTGAGTAGTGGTTTGAGGTTAAGCACGACTTTAAAATTGTTGGAATCTGCAGGCTGCCAATGGCTAGACGGTAGTGATTTTTATTTGAGCGTTGCACACTGTACGTTGTCAGCTGTTATATCAAAAGTGATATATGAAATGGAAATAAAACTTTGTGCGGGTTGGGTCCACTAGAACCCCTTGGTACTATCGGAAATCTGCTGTTACATTTATTTTTCAAAAATCTACATTAAGCCTACCAATTTTTCAAAGGTGTGTTTTAATGGAGGAGCGTAGGAGGATCTATAATTCAAGGAAGATGGGAAAATTCGCAAATGTTTGCACGGCCCTTCACATCATTTGCGTACACTTTAAAGCAGCGAGTTGCGAAGATTGAAATTCTAATTTCTATTTCTCAGCATCTTCAAATAAATATGTATTCATAATTCAAACATATATAACTTAAACTCATTAGTAGAACCCGTCAATTGAGGTCCTCAAAATAAAGAAGTTGTTCGGTAATTACCGTTGATTATTAAAATAAATTTATACACAAAAATATTTACAAATTCTTTTTTCAGTTTCTGTGAAATGTTTAACCACGTGCTTCTTCTTGAACTGATGACACCCTTCCGAGTTCATCTAATATTTTATTTGTTGTTTTCGTACACAATAAACTGAATTATTTGCATTTATTGAAAATCGCATTATTTCAATTTATTTTATGTTATTTTTTTGAGATATGGAGCTTCAATGTGCAAAACCATTTTCATTTTATTACCTAAAAATTAGCAATATGTGCTTTTCCTTTCTTTCAGTTTGTTTAATAGATTTTAATCTCCTGAAGGTCTTAAGTGATATCCGTACAAATTTATGTTTAGTCATTTCTGTACAATATTGTCGTTGTTTATATATTGGTTGTTTGTAAGCGAAGAAATTTCAAGCGTGCCCATTATTTTCCTATTATTTTTTCAAAATATATAAAAGAAAACGATAATGATGCATAATGCCAAGAGAGAGGTTAACTTCTTTTCGTCGTCAAAGTGATGG